>LPNX010508731.1:135850-165650 GCA_001517045.1 Pseudotsuga menziesii
AACATGAAAAAATCAAATTTCTTGTACCATTACCTGGGAGACTGCCTCGGGCCATACAATGATTTTCTGAGCTTGCAAACAAACCTCTTGTTGTGATTCTGAACAAACCCTTTTGGTTGCTCCATGAAAATTTCCTCATATAAATCTCCATGTAAGAAAGTTGTTTTTACATCTAGCTGCTCTAACTCCAAATCATACGAGGCAACTAGTGCTAACAAAATTCTGATAGAAACAAGTTTTACAACTGGTGAAAAAATATCATGAAAGTCTATACCTGTTTTCTGAGAAAATCATTTTGCAACAAGTCTCGCTTTGTACTTCAGTATAGTGTCATTATCTCCTTTCTTCAGTTTGTACACCCATTTGCAGTCAACCACTTTTCTACTCTCCAAAATTTCCACAAGATCCCATGTCTTGTTCTTTGCCAAAGAATCCATTTCTTCTTTGATTGCAAGTTTCCATTTGTCATTGTGAGACTCTTTCAATGCTTCCCGATAACTGTCAGGTTCTCCTTCATTAGAAATGAAAGCAATAGACGTGACAAAATCATCATACCTCTTTGGAAAAGTTATGTCCCGTGTAGATCTCCGTAGAGATTGTTGTGGTATCTCCTCTATTTCTTTCTACTCATCCTCTTCCTAAGGAGTGTCCTCATGAATATCCTCTTCCTGGACATCCTCATGATTCCCCTTTGTAGATGACCAAGTATCAAGCTGAACTTGCTGAAACTATGGTACATTAGCCTGTTTCAAATCATTACTCACATCTAAATTTGATAGAGAAAGTTCATTAAATGTTACATATCTGTTTATGATGTTTTTATGGACAGTAGAATTCCACAATCTATATCCCTTAACACCATCACCATAGCCAACAAAGATTAATTTTCTTGATTTAGGATCTAGTTTGGAACTCTAATTTTTGGGAATACGAGCATATGCTTCACAACCATCAAAAACATCAGCTTTTCTCTTTAACAAATAGATCCAGACTTTCCTTGAGTAATCATCTATAAAACTGGCGAAATGTGATGATCCCCCATAAGAAATTTGAGGAGATGGTCCCCATAGATCATAATGAATATAGTCTAGGATACCTTTACTAGTGTGTTTTCCATATTTAAATTTTTGTCTAGCTAGTTTACCATAAACACAATGCTCACAAAACTTCAAATCTACAGATTTTAAACTAGGAAGCAACTTCCGATCAGCAAGTACCTTAATTCCTCTTTCATTGATATGACCTAACCGCTGATGCCATAGACGATTGAAGTCTATTGCACCAACTGATTCTACTGTTGCGTGATCAATTTTCGTTCTCCCTTCAAGTTTATACAGGTTCCGACTTTGTTTTCCTTCATAAGAACCAAGATACCTTTCGATATCTTCATAACTCCACCTTGAACCGCATATTTGTAACCAACATTATAGAGAACTCCCATTGATATCAAGTTCTTCCTTAGTTCAGGTACATATCTCACATCTATTAGAGTCCTAGCAAACCCATCATACATTTTAATTTTGATACTCCCTATCCCAACAGTTTTACATGTAACATTATTTCCCATATAAACTATACTGTCATCTATAGATTGGTATGTGTGAAACCAACTTCTATGAAGGCACATGTGATGAGATGCTCCAGAACAACTAACCAACCATAATGATATTCTAAGACAGTAGAAGTAGTTAATACCTCATCAATCATACCTGAATCATTTTCTACTATGTTTGCCTCATTTGTAGAGTTCTCCTCCCTAGAACCTTGCTTGCGTTTCCAACAATATTTTTTAAGATGTCCCGCTTTATTGCAAAACCAACACTTCAATTTACTCTTTTTCCCTTCGACTTTGATTGTGATTTACCCCTTGAATATTGTCCTCTTTCACTGGTTCTTCCCCTGGCTATAATTACTTCTAATGTCAAGTTTTCAAGACTAGATTTCTTTCAAGTTTCCTTAGAAATTTAGGCTCCCACAACATCATCAAAGGTAATAGAATCAACAGAACTAAAACTGATATAGGTTAAAAAATGTGCCCATGACTTAGGTAGAGAGCACAACATTAAAACCGCCTTGTCTTCATATTTAATAATATCTTCCATACTAGACAACTGACAAACAAGAGTATTGAACGCATTCAAGTGATCAGAAATTTTTATACCTTCTTTCATACGCAAGGTAAATAACTGCCGCTTCAAGAGGATTTTATTTGTCAAGGATTTAGTCATATACAAACTTTCCAGTTTTTTCCAGAGACCTGCTGCTGTAGTTTCAGACACAATGTTAAATAAAACATCATCGACCAAGCATAATCGAATAGCACTCAAAGCTTTCTCATTTATCTCATTCCATTCTTCATTGGACATATCATAGGGTTTCTTAGTTTTCCCTACCAGTGCCTTCGCCACTCCTTACTGCATCATCATATCCCTCATCTTAACCTTCCACAACTCGAAATTGTTGCTCCCATTGAATTTTTCAATTTCAAATTTAAAACTCGTGTTTTTGCCATTTTCTCAAGAAATTTTTAAATATCACTGTCGTTAATTTTATTTGAAATATATATTTCCAAAAAAACTTGCGGCACAAAGCTTGACTTTCAAATTTTTTATTTATTCCAAAACTTTCTAGTTTTAGCCTTCCAATAAAAAAAATTTATTCCAAACTTTCCATTTTTTTATTATTCCAAAACTTTCCTGTTTCAGCCTTCCAATAAAAAATTTATTCCAAACTTCAAATTTTTTTATTATTCTATAGCACAAGTATTTATTCCATAAATAATAACGGCAACATTTTTTTTCTACTTCCAAAAAACTTTCAATAAACTTCACCGCTTCCAAACTTCCAATAACTAATATTGCACAGTAAAAAAATTTGTTTATTAAAAAACAATTACCGCTCACTACAGCACACAACAACAAACCACTCAACACTCTTCACCATGGGCAGGAACAAGCACCATCAAACTTGGAAAACTCCTCCAACAGTACGCAGTGGGCAGAAATAAACTTCAAGAGACCAAATAGCAGACTTTGGTCTGCTCTTTTCTTTGGCGACTGCAAACAGAGCCTCTCTCGTCAACCTAACACGCGACAACCTCCAACACTTTGTTCACTTCCCACCCAAAAACTTCCTTCTCCATGTTGGCAGCGATTCTCTCTCCACGAGCAGGCTTCTTCATGCTACCTTCACTTGGTCAGCTTCTAGCAGACATTAGTGGCTCTTCAACGCAACAATTCCACCATATAGTCTCTTTCAGCACTCAGGCTCTAATACCACTTGTTGGATTTGAGATCTACAGAGAAAATAAAACACATAAGATATTAACAGACATTCATAAATGAACACAGAATTTTACCGTGGTAAAACCCTTGAGAGGGAAACATCCACGGAGCAATGGTATCGGTCTTCGTTATTATTCAATGAAAGAAGATTACAACAACTTACAACTCTTCGACTCTTCTCTACGAGAATACAAGAAATATAGTTACCATCTTATGTCTGTTAAATAGATTGTCTTTTTCCAACATACAACGTATGGATGTAAAGGAGGATTTTATTTATTGTTCAAGTGTGAGTTCCTCATTCCCTTTCAATGGAGCTGGAAGGGCTAGTTCGCATAGAAGTTTCTTGTTGTTCTGTAAGCATGTAGTTCCTTGTTCTGTAACCTGGATGGATTGAAATGTTGTTGTTGCTTCTCATTTGTAAGATTAATACATGTTTGCTCGAAACTATCATGAAAGAAAGATGAATATGAGAAAATAAGTTATGAGGAATGTTGACCTCAAGAATTGCAAGTTCAATCTTTCTGATTTTATAATTTAATCAAGTGGATATTTTCTCCCTAATAATTTTCAAATATTAATGAGAAAATTATATATTTGCATATAAAAACTCTGAAGCTTGTATGGATCTAAACTGATATTCATAAGCAAAGCAGGAAACCATGTACTCTTCCCATTATATTTTCATTCTTGGTAAACAATAAATCTCTACAAACTATTAACTAGTGCTTAAACTTGTGGAGTTATAAGACTCGATAACCATAGTTTTAGATTAGTACTTGAGAATTCCCTACACATTCATAAAGCTATCTATTGTTCTCTCAAAGCTTCAAACAAGATACTTGAGTCAAATATCTTTTACCATATTGCTAAAATTAATATTTCAAACAAGATACTTGAGTCAAATAACCTTTAATATTTGCTAAAATTAATCCTAAAATTTGTTGAATATATTGGAAATATATATGTTGATGTTGAAACATTGAGGTCCATAAATGTGAAGAACTCTAAGAAATGTGTTGAATTGGGATCATGACCAATTGAAATATTGATTGTATCTACTAGCTTGGAAATATTAAGGATAAGGAGATGTTATAATAGAAACTAAAGCTACACTTATTTGCAAATAAAAAACACAACTTATTCTAGTTTAGGATTTTATAACTAATATTTACCAATCCAATGAGTATATTGTTTTTTCCAAAGCATCTGGATTGAAGTTGCATCACTAGGATTAAGCAATTTTATCATGTTTCCATAATGTTTAACAATAATACGTTTACAAAGAGGGTCTTCAAGGCCCTTGACATCACACATAAGGTAACATTTAATGTGTTTTAAGTTTTAACAATGTGAATCAATTTGCATATCAAAAGAATTATAAACATTAGAAACCGCTAAAGTATTCATATATGTTACAATCATAGCTTGCATGAAAATTTTAGTTGATGTTTGAAGACAAAACAAGTGAAATAGCAGCAAGGCTGCTTATACCTGCCACTTAGAAATATTTTACTGTGATATTGTATATAGTTTAAAGCTAAATTATTAAATATGAGTTATTTTTATATTCTTAAAAGACTTCCATACCATCAAATGAAAACAATACACTTGTGTCATCCTTGTCAAACAAATTTGTATAACAAGATAAAAAACAGTTTAAGCAAAACAGAATCTTAATAAAAAAGAATTGTATGGAACTCTCTGCGTTGATTGTCTTTTATTAGTGGAAAGTGTCTTTACAGTTCTTGACGATGGAGAGAATAGAGGAGTCGTCCTATCAATAGATATAACTAGCTCGACTGATTCTACTTATAATTATTCTGCTCAATCACAGCAGTGTAAATTTCCTTGTGGGTTGAAGGTGGCCATCAGAAATCCTCATTTGATGCGCACAAATAATGGTTGCCTCTGCATTAGGATTGATAATTTAGATAACATTGCCCCTGTGCCTTCCATTCCTTGAGTACCCACTGCGGCCGATTTGTTCATGGAAGGGATACGAGGTTTTGAAGCTGAAGACATAGACACAGCTATTCACTTGTTCACACGCGCCCTAAATTCTCTTCGAAACATCTCTCATAATGATTCTGAAAATATTAAGGATTTGCATTTTCATCGTGCAAACGCATACATCAAGAAAATGCGCTACGCAAATGCTCAGGCAGATGTCCTATTTCTACAGATTAATGGAGACTCCCGTCACCGGATCCTCAGGGCTCAGTTGCTTGAGGTTACTGAGAACTATGAAGAAGCCTACTTGCTTTGGAAATTGGAATTTGACAAAGGTGATCTTGATTTAGATCGCTATCGTCCTGACATGGAGAGATGCAGAGATCTTTATATACTGAAACTCCGCCGGCAGTTCAAGAGGTATCTTTGTATGCAGAGAAGTAGGAAAATAGAGACCTTGCCGAGTTTTGTAGGGCCGGTCAAGATTAGGGTTTCAGATGAATCTTGCAAAAGTCAGTGGGGATTGTTTATCACACAGGATTGCATGGCAGGGGAGCTGGTTCTTGTGTGTGATCCCGTTGTGGACACCATGAAAGAAGATGAGATTCATCTAGGGCTGCATCGATTGGATGCCCCTACCAAAGAGGAAGTTCAAGTATTATATCACAAACTCACGGTTGAGGTGAATCGATCCCATGTTTTACGAAAACAAATCGGGACTCCTTTCTTATCTCGGACCGGGACGTCTGTCCCTAATATACATCTATATTGGCCTGAAAATTATGAAGAAAGAAGATCAGAAATGGATGTAGAGACTAAGATCAATGAATGGCCAGAAGGAGGAGTACTTCAAGATCGTGTGAGATTATATGCTACAGGCGTGCAATATCCAGATAAAAACGAACCTTTAGAGGCCAAGATTTTCTGTGCAATGTATCTGCTTTCGAGGTTCATTAACCATTCTTGCATTCCATCTGCATCGAGATTTTATGTTGGGAAATCCATGTTTGTGATTGCAGCAAGGGACATGAAAGCCGGCGAGGAGATCACTCTTCCTTATATTTGTGCAATTCATCCTATTCGGGAAAGAGAAGCGGCGCTAAGCGAATGGGGAATTGACAATTACAACTGTAGCAGATGGAAGTTCGAATCTCACGTCTCAGATTTAGAGAACATTGATAAAACATCCTCGGCGCTTTCTCAGGAAATTGTATCAGGGTCAGGGTCAGTTTCAATGGAAAAATTCTATCAAAGTTTCAAATCCGCAGGGAAGCCCATGGAAAGGAAATGGCTTCTCGCGTCACACCAGCACAGTATTTTACGTGCTTCAGACCCAAAATTGTATAAGTCCACTAAAGAAATTGCGTTGTATTATAAAGAAGCTTCTGTAGATTACCGCCATGATGATATATGGGGAAGACTGAAGGTGCTGCAGGCAATTCAAGCTATGGTACCTGGACATCCATACATTGTTCAGATGTTGCTGAGGGAAGCCGAATTTATTTATGCTGCAAACAATGAATTGGGGAGCTTGGGGCTAATTGATCGCACTTTGAATATGGCTAGAAATGCATTTTCTTCGGTTTTTGGAAATCTAGAAAATGTGGATGAGGCGCTTAGGGTAAGATCAAAATGCAACAGAAATCGTAGCATCCCAGCGATGGAGATATATGGAACTGAAGCTGCTCACCAGAATTCTGATCCGCT
Source organism: Pseudotsuga menziesii (assembly GCA_001517045.1). NCBI lineage: Eukaryota > Viridiplantae > Streptophyta > Pinopsida > Pinales > Pinaceae > Pseudotsuga > Pseudotsuga menziesii. Next base: position 142,795 of record LPNX010508731.1, read on the forward strand.
GCCATGCAATGCTTATGATTGGCCTCGAAAGTCATGGATCCGCTGACTCTTTGAATTATAAATAACATAATAATAAAATAAACGCTGATGTCATAGTAGCCATGTGTCAAGTGAAAACCAGATACCAAACTCCAAAGCTGACATCATTCCTTATTGGCCGATTAGAAGTTGACAAAATAGCAAAGGCAAATATTTTTTGGCAAACTCCAAAGCTAAACTTTACAAAACAGATTTTAAATTTTTGGTCAAAGGGCAACTAATAGAAGGTCAAAGGGCAACCGATTGCTATATACCTGCTGTGGAAGGTATAATAACATATTTTGGTTGATATAGAGTATGGAGTTACAAAAAAGTGGAGAATTTACTCACACGTTAGCCAAAGCTAAATAACGAGCATATTATGAAATCTTCATAATATTAGAGAGATCTTTTGACATCTTTGTACATTAACTAAATTTTTAACATTCACTATGAGTAATACAATAAGAGCTTGCTGACCAGTTTGGTGCATAGTAGCATAATTCGAGTACGAATACGATTCAATACGAAAAAAATACATAACCAAAAAATCCAATACGAATAAAATACGAAAGTAGACCTCTTATATATAATATTTTTAATTAAATATACAACAATATGGATAACATTTATATATAGTTAAACATATACAATATTTTTAATGAAATATTAAATATCAACCATTCAAAGAGAAAACTTTAAGAACAAAGTAAATAAGTATTTACCACTACTTACAGTTGGAATTAATTAATTAATGTTTAAATTGGGTTAGGGTTAACCTTTAATTGGAATGAGCAATGATGTAAGTGGTTTTGGGCACATGGTTTATAGGGTTTTTTGCTAGTTGTATTTGCATGTAAAGAACCATATTTATAGGGTTGTAAGTCTCTGATGTAACCTGCAAAGTGACCAAGAGATGCGCTTTTGGTGGGCTTGGCCTTGTTTGGCCAATGACCAATAATAGATCTATTATTGATGGTTGTTTTTTTTCTACATGTTTTCGAGGATAAATCTAGCGTTGCCATTATATTTGTGTATTTATTCTCTTTGGCATATTTTTATTCCTATAAAATTGAATTAGGAAGTATGAAATTGAAAGGTATTTAGTATTACACATACTGTACACAAAAGGCCAATACGGCCGAATTATGCTACTATGCTTTGGTGTCATCTACTTTGTAAACTTCATTGGATCTAACTCCATCCTATGTTAAAATGGATAATGTTGATAACACAGACCAAGCAGCCTTCAAAATCCCCAAGAAACCTGAATTGACAATGTTGTCTCTAAAAGTATTAATTTATCCCATCCACACCCCAACCCCAAAAATATAAATATTTTGGAATAAACCACTATATTGGAGATAAATTATCCCTCACTTTTGCATAGAAAATTTGAGATTTGGGTGATAAATTGACTCTCTATGGATTCATTTCCAAAGGTTTTATAATCATGAAGAAAAGAAATACCACAACACACCACCATCTCGTTTGAAATATCACATCGATATATTCTTATGGAGAAGGTAAATCGTCGATCGACAAGGTTAGGAGGTTGAATCCAGTTTTTTCTATTTGTCTTCTGAGTAGGGTAAGTTCCCGGTTTCGCTCATCACTATTTTATATTAATTCAGTGCTCTATTTTGAGGAGACCCTTATTATTTGGTTGTATGTTAATAGCCTATAGATTTCCTTTTCAACATATAAATAAGTTACGGGGATAGATCTTTGGGGGGTTCTATATATTGTTATTGTTATTCCACTTTTTTTTCCACTTATCTTATTTCTCTTATGACATATTACTTGGGTTTTAGTGGCCAAACATAAATAAAATAAATATTATGACCTGTTACCTAAGTTTGTTTTATTTATTACTTGGGTTTTGTTTGTTACTTTTTAAGCAGTTTTTTTATTTATTACTTGGGTTTTGTGTGTTACTTCTTAAGGGAAATAACCTGGAAATAACCTCTACTTCATATATTGATGCTCGATTCCCTTGTTTTTTTTACTTACCTCTGCTTCATCCTTTGGGCCCACTTAGAAACATGGCTCTATGTCTCCTAAAAAAACATCATTTGTAAATAATTTTTATGTCTTTAAAAGTCTCTTCTTGAGTGTTTCCAACAAACGATCTTTTGAAGGGATTTGAAGAGTATTCCAAGTCACCATGATTTTATAAGTGAAATCCTAAATAGTTAAACCACAAAATAGAAAATTTGTATATGCTCAATTTGCAACAAGAACATGAACATGGGTCAAAATAACTTTGGGATTAAGTGTTTTTCAACTAAAAATGAAAAGCTTATTTGCTCAATAAAATGATGATAAAGATGTTCATTAGGTTTGTGGAGTTTGTCATCTATTTATTGGAATGGCAAAACCATTGTTTTGAAGCTATATATTTCTATTTAGTATATATTTTTATAGCTTTTATATCTTCTATGTATGATTTTTTTATAGTGGACTTTAATTAGCTTTTAGTACATGTAGCTTTGATGACTTCCATTTACAAAATTGACCATATTTTCATAACAAATTCTCATGCACATGAAGGTAAGGAGGTAAGGTAGACAATGGACATTTATGTAATCTATTATGTAATACATTGTTGCTCGAAGATTGAATTTGTGGACTATTTCTCAAGCTATTCAACTAGGGGATTAGTGGATTATTCCTCAACTTGGAAACAATTGGTCGGTATACTATTGTAATGGATGCATTTGAATTAACTAAGCATGCAATTGGTTCGTGCTAAGCCTTGATCCAATAAATTCAAGTTTGGCTGCAAGCTCTGTTTTCTCTTTCATTCACCTCTTTAGTTGATCTGTGAGAACATTTCCAACCCAAGTTCGGTAGACTTTATATATAAGTGCTTAGAGATATATACAGAGGAGGGTATTCAACTTCTTTCTTCCTTCCCATGCCTTCTTAAGCATGATTTACATCAAATGTAAACTTTAGAAGCCAAACTTATCGAGACTGGTGAAGGATGGACCTAAGGAATGAATCATATTTTTAATGTAAGGACCTGAATACTACAACCTTACCATACGTGACCACCCACATTTCACTTCTTTCACAAAATGCTAATAAGGATACTTATATGTGTTTGCACCATTTTCTTTTATATTTATTTAACCTTCAAAATCCTAGGAGTGAAGCTACAACTCTTCTAGATCATCATCTTCTCCTTCGTCCTACCCCACTTTCCTACTTTCCTACAATAGAGTGATTCATCCAACTGTTTTCCAAATATTTGAAACTAGCCATCTTGTTGTGTTGCGAACGTATCACAGTGAAGAACTAGTACCGCAATTGAACTATAAACAAAAGTTGTTTTTTCAAACTGTAGTATTACATCTGTAAGGTTTAATGCTCAGCTTAGAAATATTAGAGGAGAGAAAAACAATAAAAAAGGAAATCTCATGATTTCTCCCTGTGACTGAAAAAACATGAAAATTATGTTAGATAGGCATATTTATAATTATAGTGATCTTGGCATGATCAATGAAAATTCCTTCCTCACCTTTTTTACTATGATATGACCCTCCTATAGGTGGAGTGTTGGCATCATTATCTTGTCTTTCAGTGCATTAAGAAAAATAACTTATCTATGTAAGAAAAAAAAGCATTTGAATTAGCTAAGCATGTAACTGGAATATTACTGGAACTTGCACAAGGAGATGTGTGTAGCAACAACAAATCCATTAATTAACACATTAAGCATACACATAATGTGTATCCTTGCAACAATAAAAATTTGGATAGGCATATCTTCTATATAATGAACATGTAGACACAATGATTTGGTCATGTACTTAACTATTGTTTGTGTGTATTAATGCACAATGACTAAGATCACAAATGCAATTATGACTATTTTGGATACAAGGATCTCCATGCAAGAAATATGTTGTTTGTTTAGAATATGAGGATAGTACAAACATATTTATTATTATTAATCATATAGTTATTACGTGAAAATTTAAGCTTTTTTTGTATTTTTAATTTTAATTTTTTTTTTACAATTTTCTCTCAAAGCAAGAGTATATTGTCACTCTATTGTTTCTATTATATCCTATGCTATATTCCAAATAAGTATGCAATACTATAGAGACATGCTATATGATCAAGTTCTAGTTCAATAATGTATTGAGACCATAACTCCATCCCATAATTAACCTATTACAAAAATATTGCTAACCCATCATTCAAGAAATACATGTACCAAAATCATGTTAGGAATCGAAATGTTTATGCAAAACTGTAATTCAAAACCAGAAAAATCCCTTGTATGAGTGTGATCAAGAGATTGTTTCACTGATGGATCATTCATTCCATAAGTTCAGAAGATTTTGATCCTTCCATGATGAAAAAGCTTGTTGTGTTGAAAAGGATGAAAATATATAATGTCTTCATCCATTCTAATAACACTATTTGACAGTGCATCTGCATCAGCATTGAATTCTTTGTATATGTGTTCGAAACTAATTTTATCAAAACCTTTGACGATCCTGTTAATCATGATTAATAAACTATTTAGAAATATAACCTGTAGCTTTCCATGTCCATTTATCTAGTCAATTACCACCTTAGAGTCTCTAAGGACTCTTAACTCTTTGGAACCCAAATGTTTTGCACATAAAAGGAGAGTCCATAAGGCAATAACCTTAGATCTAGTGTTAGTACCAGGACCACAATTATGTGCAATTTTATATACTTTTGTATCATTGTCACATACCCCAATAACTTGTTAAAAATGCATATATAATTTTTTTTAAATATAACTTCTTTCACATGAATTTTGGCTATAACCTTTATAAACATGCAAACCTTAAGCTATTCAAAATAACCAACTTTAACTTCCATAATTAAATCCACTTCTCCACTCAGAAAGGTCGTTTCCGCCCTGAAGTTGACCTTTTTGATTTTTTCTTTCTGCATTCCGCCCTTCCTCCTTCTGCGTTCCTCCTTTCTGCCTTCCACTGCAGACTACGAGAATCGAAAGTTTATCATGCGACAAGATCCTTTTATCCCCTCCTTTCCGCTTTCCGCATTCCGCCATGCAGATTGCGGATCTTGAAAACTTGACGTTATTAAGACTCAACCTTTCCTCTTACGCTCTTCTCCTTCCACTATGCGGATCATGGATCACATAAATCTTACATTCCTTAGAACTTTTTTTCCTTTCTGCTTTTCGCTATGTGGATCGCGGATCAAGGAAACTTAGTGTTCTTAAGACTCAACCTTTCCTCTTCCACTATGCAGATCACGGATCATGGAAATCTTACCTTCCTTATAACTTTGTTTTCCTTTCCACTATGTTGATCGTGGATCATGAAAACTTAACGTTCTTAAGACTCAACCTTTCCTCTTCTTCTTTCCGCCTTCTGCTATGTGGATCATGGATCACAGAAACTTACCTTCCTTATAAATTTGTTTTCCTTTCTACTTTCTGCTATGTGGGTCGCGGATCACGGAAACTTAACGTTCTTAGGACTCAACCTTTCCTCTTCCTCTTTCTTCCTTCCGTTATGTGGATCACGGAAATCTTAACATGTTTAATACTTTACTTTCTAGGCTTCTGTAGGCCTTTCGACCCAAGGTTTTTCTCCTAACTTCCTAGTGCATCCTTGGCACGACTAAGGAAATTCCCAAGCCTCGAAGGACTCCTAGATTTGAGCCATTTGAGTTACTTAAACCAGTCCAGGCTTAGGTGTTTTGGTGATGAGCAGTGGCCATTTCTTAAGAACTTCGGCAACTAAACTCTCCTTCACATTTTTTAGCTCCCCTTAGGAAATTATGGAATTACACAAGGCTTCATTGAATGGGGAAAAACCGAACCCGGGAGAGCACGTTGGATTCTCTACCATGGGTCCCTTAAGATGGATTTAATCAAAACAATCAACATCCTAGAAAAACTTTAAAAGAATCGTACTACATCATTTGAGCAACCAAAATCACCAAACACAAGTTACAATCCTTGAAAGACAGAGTAGATGCATCTCATTAGTCAACCCTACTCTTCATCAACCACGATATAAGCCTGCTTGGTAGACAAACTCTCATTTTGCAGAGTTAAGCTTCAAGTTGTAGAGGGAATTGATCTTTCCAATGATCAATTTTAGTGAATATTACAGAGTGTAAAGATCGTACATCTTGGATAGACCCATGGTCGATATCATCAGATCAACAGTCGAGAATGATTTCATAGAATGAGATAGTGCTCGAGATAAGCCCTGAGAAATAGAAGTGAATGTGATCAAGCACCTTTATGATTAACGACAGAGATGGGTATTGGAGAATATCAACGGCCGACATTGATTTCGCTGGGAGAACTAGTCGATCACTTTATGGAGCACAAAGATTTAAAAGGGCCACACACTTCAATGGTCAAGATTTGGGTGAAGAAAGATCAATGGTTGTGAGTTATTTCGCTGAATCAACTAGCACAAATTAATAAAATCCCAACGTGCATGAAATTTTTATCAAATTTGCCATAAGGTGTTTGGGGTCCACCGTTGATCTAGATCTGACTGTCCTCAGGGATTTCTTAGGTTCAACTAGAAAGGGAGTTAACTGGGGAGATGTGCATGAAATTTTTAATACAACTTAGTTTGTTCTCACAGGAGTCTGTCGTTCGTTGAGTGTTGGAGAGGCCATAGGTCGGGCTGTCTAAACTTGGTGGTTCAACTAAGGTTAGAACTGACTAAAAACACATATCAGTCTATCTAAAGACGGTATACCAAGGCCTGGCATCATAAGCGTAGTACATTTCTGAGCAAAAATAGTGCAGAACTAAAGAACGACAAGAGGATACTCATACGAGTACAAACACATTTTATAGCAATACTTTTATCAACAAACCTAAGTGATTATCTTCTTGTTACCACAACACAGAAAACATACATTCATACATTCATAGATGTGCCTAAGCTCATTAATCAAAGAAATCATACAGTATGCAATTAACACCGTACATAACAACAATCCACCACTTGGGTTTTCGTTTTACCGAATGCAAGGCACAATCATTCTAAAATCATACTAGTTTACAAGCATCATTAAACCTAATTTTCTATTTCATCATTGCATGGACATTGAAACACATATTTAACATAAACAAACATACCTTGAGCTCAATAAATTTGTATAAAAAATATTTAGTAATGGAACCTATTGTAAAACAAGACGCAATGAAAAGGGAATGACTATGTTCCACCCAACTGTAGATTAGGCACAGATCACTCTGTCACCAATCACCCCCGAGCTAAACTATGCATGCCAAGAGTGGTGACAGTCAAACTCGGTCCAGTTCTCCTGTGAGAAATATCTTGTGTAACACAGAGTCCTCACACAATAAGTATTCCTTGTTCCAACATACTTAGTGGCGTCCCGCCTCCTAGCATATGCTTCCTTATTTATCCTTTTTGTTTTTCCTAGGTCTTTTCCGGCTAACGACCAATCTCCCCCCAAGGATTTTCGCTCCACTACATGTTGATTCCCTAAGGTGGGTCTAGTTCCATACTGTCATTCCCATGCCCGGTGTAATTGTTTTGAGAATGACCCTTCACGTCCCCAGTCCCGCATGCATAGTTTCCCATTCAACATGGTTGTCCCTATCATTCATATTGTTTATTACAAGCATAACGTTTTAATTACATTTTTCCTCCAAGGATCAATTGGCATATTCCAAGTCTGCCAATCACATTCAAAAAATAAAATAGTCTTTCCAAAAATATTACAAATAAAATTTAATACTTGGGGGATATTTCAATCATTAAGCCAAATAACCACTCCGACACCACCGTAGGCATTTATTGATTAAGATGCCCCAACAAAAAACGCCTTGCAACTATTTGGGTGAAAAACCGATGCCATGTGTATTTTAGATAATTTCATCCTATTTGTAACAGGAACCACACCAAAAGAAATTAATACTTTTTTGCAAATATCCTTCGCATATGTTTTTTTTCCTAAAAAATTACAGTATTTCTTTCCCTCCAAATTTCCCAACAAAACATAATAGGTAGGTGAATTAGATCTGTGCTAATGTTTTTCCATTCGGCCATGCATTCAGTTAGGGATTCACCCTCTAGTCGTTAATAAAAGACAATTGTGTCTTTAAGCAGTTTCGTATCTTTTTACTGAAAACACATTTGGAAAAAATGTGTACCCGAGATTCAATATCAAGCTGACACAAGATATGTACCCTTAGTCCTTGTATATCTCCACTTAATAAATTATCCTAGGTTAAAATGTAATCTTTAGGAGAAAACCAATTTTTTTTTGCACTTTAGTGGTACATTCCATTTCTAGATTTCATGAAGCCAATAGATGGATTCCATATTGTGATCATATCACAATGCATCATACACCGTTTTTGCAATGATATATCTGGAGGACATGTTCCAGGTCCACACAATTGTATCCATTGTATTAGTTAACATAACGCCTCCTCTTTTTAATAACATAGAAACTATTCCATTCCATGTCGCACTGTTCATCTAAATGAATGCCTGCATCTGTCTTCCTTCTATGCCAATGCATCCCGGTTGAAAATTTGAAACACCATGATAAAGAGTATGTATCCCCTGTGTGTGAAGGGAATTTAATAATTCATAAGAAAGATGATAATTTATTGGACCTCCCACAATGGGATCCAATCCTACCCTGATGGATTCTCCATTGCCCGATAACCATTCCAGCCATTAGCCCACAATATTAACAATTTTCATAAGTCTACCCCAAATATTGGATATGCCTCTCAATGGTTTATTTTTTGCGTGGAACCATTGACTGTTCTTGAAAGTTTTAAAATACTTAGCCATGATTATCTTATGCCATAAATGATATGTGAAAAGTACCCTCCACAAGCTCTTACCAGTTCACAAGGCAAATTTGAAAAAAAAATGTTCCCCATCCACCAAAAAATTTAGGTTTTGCAATTGATTCCCAGCTTACCAGGTGAAATTTATTTCTACCACCCATTCTAGTCCACAAAAAATTAAAGATACTTCTATTAATAGAATTCAGAATAGATTTCAGGATTTTGCACAGTGATATCCAATAGGCTGACATATTGGCTAGAACATAATTTATCAATGTAAAGTCTACCCCCCATGGACATCCATTTCAAGCTCTGATGACTGATGTGAGTTTCAAACCATTTAATCATCCAACACAAATCCTTAGCAGTATAATTGTTTGGCTTTAGTGCATATCCCAAGTACTTTGTTCCATTCTCAATCGACTTAAAATCTATATGATACAACTGCTAAATATTCCTCATCTTTGTATCATCTATCCCATGATGTAGAAATACTGGTTTTTTCTCACTAACAAGCATTCCCGAAGCATGAATTTTTTTATCAAGTATATATTTATACCTACACCATTCAGTGATAGAACCCAAACCAAATATCATGACATCATCTACAAAAAGTAGATGTGTGATTTTAATAACATATGTAATAAATATACCATGTATATTACCCTGCTTAGTCTCATGAATTATCATTCTACTCATACCTTCAATAATAAAGAGAAAAAGCAATGGTGACAATGTGCATCCCTATCGAATACCTCAAGTAACTATGAAAAAATTGTTGGGGGATCCATTTATGATAACAACATAAGAAACAAACCTCATAAAAGCCATGATTCAATTAGTGGTAGCTAAATCCAATCCTACTTGAATCAAGATAAGTTTGAGAAAGCCCCAGTCAACGCAATGATATTCCTTTACTAGATCCAGTTTTAAAACCAAGGATTTTTTTCCTAGTTTTTATGCTATGAAAAACCTTCTGTGCCACACCAACCACATCATGAATCTGTCGATTTTCCAAAAAACCAAACTGCTATGATGAGATCTATTTGGATAAAATTGGTTTTATCCTAGAAGAAATGATCTTATATATGATTTTATACACCAAATTACACAAAGATATGGGTCTGAAATCGACAAAAGGTTATGGTTTCTTGACTTTGGGGATTGAAGCTACATATGTAGAGTTCAATCCATCATACACTTGCCCAAGGATTCTTTACTCCTCCATTGCATCTAATAAGTCTTGTCCCTTGATATCTAGGAATTCAATGAATATTTCAATAGGCCACCAATCTGGTCTTGGGCTCTTTGATTTAGAAAAACACTTGAGTATCTATTCAATATCCACAATTGTTGTTCTGTTATTCTCCAAATCTTCCTCATCATCATTGAAAAACCTAGGAATTTTCTAGATAATCTCCATTTGATCAGCAATGGATCCATTACCTGGATCAGAGAATAAGTTGTGAAAATGTATCCCATCCATGACTTCTATCTCACCATGTTCTCTAACTATGTTACCATCTAATTTTTTAATTTCCCATATAGAGTTCTAGACTCTTCGATCATTATCATAATGATGAAAAAAATTGTATTTAAATCCCCATGTGATAACCAAATGGCCCTTCTCTTCAATCTCCATCTCCCTTCTTCCATAATTAGTAGATGCATTTTTTAGGATTCAATAACCGTTAAAAGATGCATGATATCATCCAGATAGTTTCCATGCAAAAAACTACCACATATATGGTTGAGCTCTTCTGGTAGGCCCTTCAATTCAACTTGCATGTCAGATCACCTCTTTCTCTCCCATTTTATAATAGAACGCTTTAGGACTCTTATTTTTCTCACCACTCTCTTCATTGTTGGTTCATGCTCCATTACAACCATAATTTCCCATTCCAATCTCAACATATCCTTGAAATCCTGCTCGTCCAACCACATGTGATTGAATTTAAAATGATAGAATCTTTTGTGTAAGAAATGATCCAGTTCCAATATGATCAGTGAGTGGTCAGAGAAGGATTCATGATCCACTCAATACCCATGTATGCTCATAATCTGAATGAGTGAATTATCGATAAAAAATCTATCTATTCTTTTAGATATAGCCTCAATACCCTTCCTATCGTTCCTCCAAGTTGGGAAATGTGGAGCCTGTGCAATATCTACCAGGATGGCTTCATTGAACAAATTATAAATGTAACCCCCCTTTGAATCCAACTTGAATTTTCCTCCCCATACCTCAGAAGATCCCATAGTAAAATTCAGATCTCCCCCAAGAATAAAGGTAAGTAAATTAAAAATACCATCTCTTTTAACACCTTCCCAAAAAAATCCCGATCAATATATGGAGCATAACAATTTAAAAGGTTAAGTTCCATATCAAAGCCTGTATAATGGTCAGTCAACAATATACCAGCCTCAGTATGATCAGGGGTAAAATGACCCACTTTAGGGTTCCACATTGTCAATTAACACATCAATAAACCAACAACGTCAACGGTCACCAGCTCCCATCCGTTAAAAAATTGAGCAAAAATATCCTCGCTTTTTCACCAGAGACCATGGTCTCCTGTACAAAAAAAAACAAATTTACTTTAGAGAAAAATCACCTAAGGGATAAAATTTTGGAGTATCCCCCAACCCCACGAACATTAATGGTTGTAATAATCATTTTCGAGCCCTAGTAAGGGATTTGCTTGCTCTAAGGGCCTTGAAACTGATGAAATAGGTTCCAAAAGGGTTGTATCATTTTTCTCAGAATCAAATTTGGATTTCCTATTTCTAGCACTTCTCATTTTTAAAGGAGATATATCCAATTCCAAACCCCCCTTTAAGACACGGGGAGTTTTTTTCATCTGGGTAATAATAGTTTCCTTCTCTAGTTTCCCATTCCCCTTAAATGAACCATTAGGATTGTACGTTCCCCACAAAAGTTGGGATGGGTTTACACTTTACAATGTCACTTAAATAGGGAATATTAACCCCATAATCATCCCCCAAAATATGTTTACCCTCATAACATGGTTCTCTCGATCCTCCCATCGATTCTATGGAGCCTTTAATCCCCCCTCCTCCAATAGTTCTCCCATAAGAGACCCATCCGTCTTACTACCCTTTGTGGATATTAAACCCTCCCCTTTAGAATTTATCATGTTGGGATTCACAAGCTAATCTCTTAGGGAAATCATTACTAACATTACCCATTAAAAAAGGAAATTGTTCCTCAAAAGAAGTAGAAGTGGAACCTGATAATTCAGACTTTTCCCTATCAACGTTACCCAAATAGTTTGTGGAAGAGTTTTCCCCTGAGAACCTCATACAAGGTGCATTGTGACAAGTGAGCTATATGTTCAGAAGATAAGGATTCAAATAAATGAGGATCAATGTCTTGAATCTTACCTATTAAAGTTGACAAGTTATCGAGGTTGATACATGTGTCCACCACATACCCTCGAGTCTGAGACGGACTGGGTCGCTCTGAATCATCTCAGTCCCCCACATCATCCGAAGTCCATTCACCATAGAAGTCTGAGGAATCGTCACTCACAAAACCGGCCCTTGAATATTGACAATTCCTCCACATGTGTCCATGATCCAGATGTTTATGAAGGAACACAAGGAATTACAGAAATACACATAAACACAAAGATGCATAAGAAATAAGACTTCATTCATTAATATCATATACCGAAAATATGCTTATAGATATACTGGAAATAAACTAGCTAGGGCATTGGCAGCTTATCTCTGAGAGAGGATGTGGTGAACACTGACCTCTGAACTTCCCCTTATAATGGGGCTTGAAAGACTATATATTATTCAGAAACAAAGGAAATCCCTATTCCTACAAAACCTAACCCTAGGAGATGAAAAATGCTAAACTATGGCCTCGTTGGGGTAAATTGGTACATCAACTTCTCGTTATTGTAACATTTGCATACGATCTCTGTTTGACGCACATGATACCTCATTGGAAAGATCTATCTGAGGACTATGCTGAATGACTACTATGCTTGAAGATTTCCCAAAAAACGTCATTTAGGGCCTCAAAATGGTTCCAAAAGTTTAGGACAAAAAAATGCTAAAAATAGTAAGTTGTGCTATAATTAAGGAAACTAAAAGAACTTAAAGAACAATGTTGGGGACCTAAGTGGAACAGGTGGGTGGCCACCAATATCCTCCTGGATTAGTCCAACTTATTTACACTTGGAGCACCTGAAAGGAAGCCCCTAATAATTTTGTTTTTGAATGAATGATTTATCTCGCCATTCAATTTCCAACACATCCATAAATCCCTTCATAACATCAATTTCCACCAACATCCTTCCCAACCTTTTGTCCTTACCCTTGAGTATTTCATCCTCAACATGCAAAAAACGACCAAGATGGTCACCAACTACCTAATATGCCTCACAATACCACATAAACAGGGGGAAATCTAGAAGTAAAACCCAAATAAGTCTAAATATGATATTTTTAGTGGCTAGATCAATCCCAGAGTGCTACCTTTTAAGCATGAGACTCCCATGTCCCTTCAACCATGTAGTTCCCATAACTTTGGTTGCATGTTCCTCATGTTCGAAGGTAAATCCATCCCATCCTTTTGAGAGGATGGACACCTTCGTACAATACCCAAATAACGGCTTTCAGAACTCCTCAACCCATGCATCAATCTCATATCTATTCATCGCCTTATAGTTGAATTTGCTTACAAGAGTCGCAAAGGAGATGCTAACCACATGTTTTAAACACACATCTCTCCCTACCACCATCTTCATACCATTTGTTTGTCGATTCCATCTTCTAGACTCATTCCCACCTCTATGGATGTAGGGATCTTTCTCATTGCATTTATTTTTAACAAATCTTTCGCTTACTCCATTTTCACGTGCTGCTGCTTTGATTTTTCGTCCACACGATCGTCCAAATCCCTACGAGTATTTGAGGATCCGATCCCACCTTCCCCATTCACAGGTTGGTGAGACCACCTGTCAACCCACAATGGAAATTAGCACATGTCACCGACATATGACCCTTCCCATGCGTGCCCCCACCTGGATCGTCCAGAGCCCAAGATTTGTCACTTGTTCCCACTATGCACCCATTTACGCCACTTGTAGGCTCCAAAGCCCCAAATCCACCATCCAAACCCGCCCTTGTACCAAATATGCCACCTGTGCCAACCAAAACCCTAGCATTGTCACATGTGTCGCCCATAACCTCAACACCACCACCTGTCACAACCAAATCACCATTCATAAATACATTGTAAAACCTTGATGCATTACGATCTAGTAACTTTGATCTTAATAAAACTTTATTAACACGTTATGAAGCGTAGTCACTTAATATGATACAAGTGTATTATTGCACTATGAATCGTACTCAATAAATAAATATGATACGGTAAAGATTCTTATATATGGCAAAAATTATTCAGCTTGTTGCAAGCCATTTAATATGGCTACAGTAGACATGTAACTTGAGATCCAATAACTAGTATGCATGCTACCACCACATTAAATAGGTTGCAATATGTTGAATATTAGTTACTCATATATACATATATATATATAGTTAACTTTAAAAATAATAAAATTCAAAACAAATTATGCATTGCCTCTATCTTTGACATGGTCACCAAAAAGAACCACAAAATCTAACCATATTATCCAAAAGATGGATTCAAGCAAATTCTAATTTTTAATTTATTACACACATAAATTATCAATGAAGAATTATACATTGCCTCTACCTTCAACATGGTTAGCAAAAAGAACAACAAAGTCTAACCATATTATCCAAGTAAAATCTAATAATTTTTAATTTATTGCAAAAACATAAATTATCAATGGAAAATACAACACTTCTTATATTATAAACGAAGGTAAATTTGAATAATCATTCCGTTCGTGCATGGCATGCGTTCTCACCGACCAAAGAGATGAAAGAAAATACCCCACAGTGGGAGTCGAACCCACGACCTTTTGATCCGAAGTCAAACGCGCCAATCCACTGCGCTATGCGGTCAACTATCATGTTTTGAGTCCTCCAACTTTACAATTACTATAAATTACAATTAGAAAAATGAAGGAATATTCATATCAAATGTAACACTTGGAGAGTCGAAGAAAAAAAAGGAACTCCCTTTACAACACCCACCATGCGACGTGATCGCCCTCTTACAAGAAAAATGAAGGCGTGATGGGGGTGGAACAACTGTTGCAATGGGACATATGACTAAGGCCAAGCTAAACTCAATCATACAGGCCATAATAAGAAGAGGCTCACTGCTCGGGCAAATGGTCAATAATAATGCCACAACCACTAACATAACTTTACACAAGTATTTTACATTCAACTTTTAAAATATTAGCAGAGTTACAATTAGAGTGGAAGTAAAGTGGAGTGAATATAAATATGCGTAGCTAGCCATTTAGTTAGTTGTTGTTAAACAAAGCTAAACATTAAACTAATTAACAGATCATTATAATTATTCATTTATGGTAAACATAAACATTAAACTAATTAGACATCTTTAAATTTCAAATAATTTGATTGCATGAAGGTATGGACATGAAAAGAAATCCTTTGATTTCTAGGGGTAGCTTGACATACAACATAGGTGGGAGGAGACAAGGCTGAAGGCGACGGCTATGGAGTAGATTGTCAGAGAGGAGTACGGCTGGTCATGGCCTCTAGCTATGGCTAGGGGTCTGATCTGGAACGAGGGCTCTTCTCTCTCCCAGACGGCCTTTGTCATGCTCATAGCTTCTTGTTGGGCCGTTAACCTTAAAGCTTGTGTCGGTGGTAGGCAGTTAGGGTTTGTTGATGCTTGAGGAAGCTTGAAGGGTTTTGTGGCTGTTACGGTTTTCCTTCTTGGCAGTAATGGAGGATTTGGACGCTGTGGATTATTCTAGTGACGGGTTGGAGAGTTCTAACATATGGGATGTGCCAGGTGGAGGGCTGATGGAGCAGGGGGTGGACATCCCCAGACTGGGACAGGAGGATCTAGAACCGGCTAGTTTAGTGCCGTTGAGATTGGAGGACGTTACCTCTCCCTCAGACTTCCTCGTTTTCACGCCGGTGGAGCAGTTTCCGGTAGAATCCCATGCGGAATCCTTCTCACATCTGCCTGCTGATTTGTTGGGAAGCCCGAGCTGGCGGGAGGCTGGAGTCTTCTTTTCCCGGAACTTAGGGTTTTCGGCACCAGATTTTCATGGAGGGTTTGAGGCAGTGGAGGGTTTAGAACAGGTGGTAGCTGACGGGGTGGCTGGACAGGTCCTGCAGGGAAAGGGCTCAAGCGGAGAAACTTTGGAGGAAGAGTGGAGGGTAACGTTGGGTGAAGCGGAGCAGCAAGGGTTTGGATCCCCTAGAAGGGTCATCTCTGCAGGAAGTATAGGGGTTTCGGGTGACTCTGTTGGACGACAGGCCGTGGAAGGTGGCTCAGCAAAGAGACGCCGGAGGAACTGGGTTAAAACGAAGCAGGTTCAGAACTATGCGGTGGGAGAAGATTTAGCCTGGGATGGTGTGCTGCAGATGGCGAAATGCACTCTGGTAGGGAGGGTTATGGGGAGGAATTTTGCCAAGAAGACCGTTCAGGACTGGGCTGCAGTTTCTTGGGGTGAACAGCTAGGTTATGTTCCAGTGGTGGAGATGATGAACAGGCGCTGGTTTGCAATCAATTTGGCAAAGGAGGAGGACCTCAGATGGATTCAGAACAAAAGCTGGCATATCTATCACTCACCTGTCCTCTTGAAACCACGGCACCCTTTGTTTGATGCTAGCAAAGAAAGGGTGGACATCATTCCTATTTGGGTGAGACTGCCTGCGCTTCCCCTCCATTTCTGGGACTTGTTTCATTTTAAGCGGATTGGAGATATCCTGGGGACCTTTCTGGAGGCGGATTTATCCTATTTAGAAACAAATGAGAAGAAGGTAGCCCGCATTTTGGTGAATATAAATCTCAGGGAGGGTCTGGCTGAATATATTAATTTGGACTGGGGGCCAGTGATCATCCCTCAATTACTTGATTACGAGAATGTTTCGTTTCGCTGTAGGCGCTGTCATGCATATGGGCACCCGGTTTCGGCTTGCACTTTGCCGATGCGTACTCTCAATGGTAGCAGAAGGAAAGGTGCTTCAGCTTCTCGAGAGGGACCATCTGAGAAGACTGTTGTGTTTCATGGTAATGATCAGCCCTCTACGGATGAATGCGGCAGTGATCCAGTTTGTGAAGATCCGATCCTTCCAGGCCCTGCGGTGGACGAAGGGCCTTCAGAACAGCCAGCTCAGGCCTCAGATCCGGCTAATGTTATTTCTCCTGGGGATCCTCCTCGCCTGGGTATTTCCTCTTTACCCCTTCGTTCAAATGTAAACTTGTTCTTGAATAATGTTTATTTTCTAGGTTATGATTGGATAGAAGGCTTGAGGAAGCTCTCCTTATCGGGTCAGTCTGGTCCCTCTTTGCCTCTTCCCATGCCCATTACCCCAGCTGAGGCCGCCCCAGGTATGGACGCTCATCCTGTTGCTACAATTACCGCCTTTGCCCCCGTCCCCATCCCCTCTGTGGAAGAGCCAGCCACTGCTGTTTTGGAATCAGACCCCGAATCTAGTCCTGAAGAGTCCTGCCCTTCCCCTTCAGAATCTATGGACTCGGGATACTTTCTAAGATCCTGTATAAAGCCTTCTTCTGGTTTGGGTAAAGTTTCTTCGCCTGTGCGAAGAGGACGGGGCAGAAAGACAAACCTATTCAAGGCTCAGTCCAGAGCCAAGGAGGATCTTCTGGAAGGAAAACAACAATCGATTGAAAAGGCCCTTAGAGCGAAGAAGGCCAAGGAAAAAGGTCGATTATGAAACTCATGTCCTTTAATTGTCGGGGCTTGGCTGGGCTTGTTAAGAAATCAGCCTTCATTAGGGTGCTTACTCTTGAACACCCGGATGTGATTTTGCTACAAGAGACTTTAGGAGTAGGAGAGGTGATCAAGGAGAGGCTGGAAAGCTGGATACCTGGTTGGTCTTTTGTGACTTTGGATGCTAGAGGCCGTTCAGGGGGCCTGGCGGTGGGATGGAAGAACTGTTGCGTGAAGTTGGTAAATGCTTGGGGGATGGATGCTGCGCTGGGTGCTAAGGTTTATTCTGAAGATTTGGGGATTTCACTAACTGTGGTTAATGTCTAGAGGCCTTATTTGAACAGAGCCCCTTATTGGGACTCCCTGTTACAAAATCCATTGGTGAATGGTGATTCGCTTGTGTTGGGTGGAGATTTTAATTTTTCGTTGGGCCATAATGAGGTCTGGGGTCCTCATGCCCAGGTGGATTCTTTGGCAGGTTACTTTGTTCAGAAATTGGTGGAGAAGGGTTTGTTGGATATTGAGCCTGTTAAACTAAAACCAACTTGGAGAAACAAACGAAGTGGGGATGCTAGGGTGGCTAAAAGGATAGACCGTTTTCTGGTAGCAGAGCAGTTGGTGGACAGATTCTTCTTAGTTAGACAATGGGTGGGCAGTGGGGGACTTTCTGACCATTTCCCTATCTTTTTTGAAATAAAAAAGGGGCCTATCAATCCCCCGAGCCCATTAAAATTCAATAAAACATGGCTACAGGACGAGACCTTCAAAAATCTCTTCCTCACACACTGGAACCCTATTGAGGGGGAAAATGATAGATCAGCTGCCATGCAGTTTGCAGACAATATTAAAAGGCTAAAAGTGTTAATCAAGGATTGGGCAGTTGCGAAGAGAAGCAGAGAGGATGCTGAGATGAAACAGGTTGAAGCAGAACTCTTGGTGATCTATGAAGGAGAAGGGGGTGGATTTCCTTCACAAGAGTCGAAGGAGGCCTTATCAAGGTTGGAGGGAAGACGTAATACTCTTCTATTGGAAAGAGAGGAAGCATGGAGACTTAAAAGCAGAGCTATATGGCTGGAATGTGGGGATGATAACACAAAAAAACTTCATGCTTATGCCAGAGGAAGGAAGGTGGCAAATACCATTTGGAGCCTGCAGGATGAGGTGGGTACTACCCATGTATCTTTCGAGGATAAGGCCAGATGTGGGGTGAATCACTTTCAGCAACTATTCAAAGCCCCACAACAGGCCACAATAGCAGAGGTCATTAGAATGGCTCAGATGTTTCCACGCTTTGTGGATGAGGCGGGAAGCAGGGATCTTATGAAGGAAGTGTCGGAAGAAGAACTTAAGAAGGTGATATGCAGTTTTCAGAAAGACAAAATCCTAGGGCCAGATGGCTGGACGATAGATTTCTTCCTAGATCTCTTTGATATCCCGGGGAAGGATCTTTTGCAGGTGATAGAAGATTCAAGGTCGTCTGGCTGGATCCTGGCCAATTTCAACTCCACCTTTATTGCTCTCATCCCAAAATCCGATAATGCCCTTTCCCTCAATGATTTCAGACCTATCTCCTTGTGCAATTGTGTCTACAAGATTATTTCAAAAGTAATTGCTATAAGACTGAAAGCTATCCTCTCAGAACAAATCTCTGCAGAACAGTTTGGCTTCCTGGAAGGGCGTCAGATCCATGAGGCAATTGGGGTAGCTCAGGAAGGTCTTCATAGTATAAAGACCAAGAGGCTGAAGGGGGCTATTCTCAAAATTGACCTCTCTAAGGCATATGACAAAGTTAGCTGGATTTATCTGAGGTTGCTTCTAACTCATCTAGGCTTTTGCATCAATTTCATAAGATGGACAATGTCTTGTATAACCACTGTTTCTTTTTCTGTGCTGATCAATGGAGCGGCTTCCCCCTTTTTTCATGCCGAGAGAGGTCTCAGACAAGGATGCCCTTTGTCTCCGCTACTCTTCCTTTTGGTTTCCGAAGGTCTTAGTAGGGAAATAAGAACAGCCAAAGCTGAAGGTCATTTCTCTGGGATTCAGATAGCTTCGAATTTAAATATTACACATCTACTCTTTGTAGATGATGTACTGATTTTCTGCTCAGGTACTAGACGAGAGTCTAGAGTACTCAAGGAGATCTTGGAACTTTTCTCAAAGGCTACAAGAATGGAGATTAATAATGGCAAATCTTCTCTGACTACCCATCTGTTAAGACCGGAAGAGGAGGTTGAACTTATGAGGTTCTTCCCCTTCAATACAGCAGGCCTGGATGAAGGGCTAAAGTACCTTGGTTTCTCTCTGAAATCAAATTTGTATTGGAAACATGATTGCTTTTGGTTGGTTGGGAAGGTAGAGAAGCGACTAATGGTTTGGAGTCACAAGTGGCTTTCTAGAGCAGGAAGATTAGTCTTAGTTAAAGCGGTTTTAGAGGCAATTCCGATGTATTGGATGTCTTTATCCTGGATTCCGAAAGGGATTCTTGAAAGGATAAGGAGGGTATGCTTCAGGTTTCTATGGAGTGGTAAAAATGAAGATCAGATAACTCCATGGGTTAATTGGAAAAGGATTGCAGTCCCAAAAGGACTTGGAGGGTGGGGTCTTAAGGACATATTTCTATTTTCAAAAGCTCTGGCTGCCAAGGGAGGGTGGAGGTTGGTGAAGTCTAGTAGTCTGTGGACTTGGGTGATTAAACAGAAATACCTTCCAGGAGAGAGCATCACAGATTGGATCAGAAATCCCAGGAAATCTCACTCAGGGGGATCGGTGATATGGAAAGCGATTATTAAATATTTTCATTTGATTGAAACCAATCTTGCTTGGGACGTGGGAAATGGGGAAAATGTTTTGATTGGTAGGGACCCTTGGCTGGGCAGCACTCAACAGCACCTTCTTCCTAATGATGTAATTGAAGCATTAGGCCAAAAAGGGATCACGACTCTAAACCACCTAGCTGATCCAAGGCCCGCGGAACCGTGGACACAGCACTGGAGAAGGGCAAATTCCTTAGGGATGGGGGAACGGGAGTCTAGATTTATGGAACATTACCTTAGGGAACTGGTTCGGGCGAATATTTTTCTTTCTGACCAAGAAGATACACTGGTGTGGGAGGCTGATCTGGAGGGGGTTTATACACCGAAGGCTGGGTACTTATGTCTAAGCGCAAGGGTGGAACAAAGGGAAGAAGTCTGGTGGTGGAGGCCACTGTGGAGGCTTAAATGTCCAGCAAAAACAAAGTTGTTTATGTGGTGTGTTCTAAACAACAAGGTACCCACGTGGGACGTGCTGCAGAAGCGATCCTTTTAGGGACCAGGCTGGTGTGCGCTTTGTAAAAGGGAGCTGGAATCCACTTATCACTTGTTCCTATCTTGTTCTTTCACGACTGAAGTTTGGAGGGTAGTTTCCACACTGGTTGGCTTCATTTGCCAGTGGGAAGGGGTTTCGGTAGGGGCTGCGTGGGAATCATGGTGGTGGAGGACACCTCAAAAGCAAGATAAGATCTTACCTCTGCTGGTCATCTGGGGGATTTGGATTGCCCGCAATAATGCCATTTTTAAAGACATTCCAAGCATCCGGACAATCACAGGTGCCCTGTCTGTGGGTTTTTTTAAATCCTATCCGGAACATATAAGGGTGGCTAGAGAACGAAGGATTCTTGAGGTGGAAATTGACAGAACATCACCGTGGGCATTTTTTGATGGGGCAGCCCAAAACAATTCCTGTGGAGGAGGAGCTGTACTATTTTTATCAGAGTCACATTATTTTGTAATGTCTATGGGACTAGGGGAGGGCACAAATAACTTTGCTGAGTTAATGAGCCTCAAGCTTCTAGTGATATTTGCTTTAGAAAAAGGATGCAATGAACTTAATTTTATTGGTGACTCAATGAATGTAATAAATTGGATCAACCAGACTCAAGACTGCAGGCATTTGAGATTAGCACACACTCTATATTCTATCAGGCTGCTCCTCATTCGATTTGTCTCCTTTTCCTGCCGGCATGTATACAGGGAGAACAACAAGGAAGCGGACAAAGCTTCCAAGGAAGGGCTCCGGTTGGCAGCGGGTACTTGGATGGTGAAAGAAACAAAAGATGGTAGAACACAGGAATTCTATCACAGGCCTTTTATAGAACTTTTCTGAAACTGGACATGTCCTCTTAAATTTTATGGAACAGTTGACATTCTGCAGAATTATAATATGTAAAAGTCTATTTGCAGCAAAATTTTGTATATTTTGGGTCATATGGAATGGAAGATATCCTCTGAAAAGGCATCTGCGTATGCTCTCTTAGAAAAATTTGATAGAAGACTTAACAACCTCTTTATAGGTATCAATTTTGGATATTGAAATTCACATTAAGTGAATCTACAGAATGTAATTTTGATCTCGAAAGATGAATGAAATTACGCTTTTTTTTCTTGGAAAAAAAAAAACATTAAACTAATTAATACTAGTATAGAGCCATCTCACTTTGGTTTTATAAATATGATATGAAAAAACAAATAGCAAAACCTGATATCTGCTTAACTGAAGCTTATTTCAATCTTAATCAAGATACATTTAAGCATAACAAGATGCAACCACCATGAAATGGATACCGGCTGTACACTTGTTACACTCGGGTTTACACTCGAGTTAATCTTGTTGATCGACTAAAGGAAGTCCATGCCTATTGATGTAATTAATCATTATAGAAAACAAAAAACAAAAACCAATTAATTTTATATGAAAAACTAAAAAAAATAAAACTAACATAGATCCATTTTAAGACAAGATTACATTTTTTTAGATGTAAATTTTTTACATAAATTTCTTAAAGATCAATAAAAACAAATTACACCACGAGAAATTTAATCCCTCTAAACGCTTAATACATTACTTTAAAATAGATCAAAATTGATTATCTAAATAAAAAAGAAAATATCAATTTAAATATAGTCATTATAATTATTAAAATGAATAGTCATTATGGTCATTAAATATTGCCTACACTATATTTAAGAAGATACCCTATATTTGAGAAGGAAATTTAAATTCTGGATTTTTATTTTAACCAATTCATAAATAAATAGATATAACAATTGATGATATTCTTAACTTGAATGGGAAGACAAAATTTATATATATATAAGTGGGAAGACAATATA
>LPNX010508731.1:166721-193673 GCA_001517045.1 Pseudotsuga menziesii
ATATAGGTCCAAACAAGTAATGAGGGACGAGCGAACAGTCCCTACCAATCCATAGTACCAACATAACAATTGTAATGTTTACAAGAGAATCTAGAAACATATTTGAGTAACATGCCTCAAATGTAATAAAAAACAGTTCGATGCACTATAGCATAACAGAAAGAAGTACCATCAGTTCCAAAGTTTAAGCTGTAAACTGTCCACAATTTATAAACTGTAAGCAAAAATATAGATCACCCCACCGAGAACAAATAATGACAAAAATAGAACAGAGACCAAAAAGTGTCATAGCTGTGCATCCCCTTCAATAAACGGCATATGGTAAAACTCATGAACAATACCATCAACCAGTTCTCGAATCTTCCATTGACCCAATGTCAATTGAAGATCCTCCTTCGAGGCCTTGTTTGCCTCCTTGTTATTCTCCTTGTAGACATGTCTGCATGAAAAAGTATCATAAGAGTCTAAAACAACTGTAATAGAAGTTAAAATGTTGGCAAGTCTGATATTTCTGCACATTTGGGTCCCCTTGATCCAGTTAACCACATTTATCGAGTCACCACAAACATTAAGAGTTCTACACCCTTTCTCTGCTGCAAATATAAGAAGAAGTTTTTAGGCTGAGAAGCTCAACAAAGTTGTTATTGCCTTCCCCTAACCCCATCATTAATTCAAAAGAGTGGGTCTCCCTAAGGAAGAGTATAGCTCCACCCCCACAACGATTCTGTTGTGTCGCCCCATCAAAGAAACCCTACATATTTCCACATCCAAAAATTGCCTCTGAGTTTTTTCCCTTATATGATGTGGGAATGCAGAAAGAATACCTCCAGCAAGATTGGCAGTGATTTTTGGAGTGCAACCTTTTTCTGCAAAAATCAGATTATTCCGAGCAAGCCACACCCCCAAAATAACTAACAAAGGGAGTGTTGTCATCGATTCCTCAAAGACTGATCTTCTCCAGTTTTCCCATGCCTGCATAATGGAGAGCCCCTCCCAAATGTAGGGTATGCCCAAAACCTTTGATCATTCCTTCCACACTTCTTTGATGTACGGGAAAAACAGGAAAAGGTGCTTCAAGGACTCCCCTGCAGCCTTGCATAGTGTACACCAACCAGGCCCCTAAAAACTCCTTTTCTGTAGATTATCCCAGCATGATGCCTTGTCTTCCAGGACGCACCACATGAAGAGCCTAGTTTTAGGCAGGCATTTGATCTTCCATAGGGCCTTCCACCACCAGACCTCAACCTTATTAGCACCAACAACACTGAGTTTTATATATCTCGCCTTAGGGGTATATTTCCCACTCTGATCCACATCCCAAATGAGGACATCATCCCTGTCCCATAGCTTAATCTGATCCTCATTCAATGCCCCAATATACAGTTCCAGATCTCTATTCTTTGGCTCAGGGAGCCCCAAATCCCTTGCAGAGATCCAATTTTGGTCCCATTGATTCACTTGCAGAGGTGCCACAAGTTGTGAGAGATAAATAATACTTCTTTGCCTCAGCTCCTCCACTGTATTCTCAGGCAGTCGACGTTGTTGAATTGATCCGACCCACGGGTCCTCCCCAACTCTAAGTTTTCTCCCATTCTCGACATGCCAGGAAAGACTAGCTTCGATGACATCCATTGATTTTACCACTTCCTTCCAAAAAACCGAATCCCCAACATGCGACTTCACTGGGCTCCAAATCCATTCTTCCACTGTACCAAGGCCAATGTATTTCTAAGTCATAACATGGGTCCATAAAATTTCATTTTTCAAAAGTCTCCAGCCTTCTTTAGCCACCAGAGACTTAGCAAATAAAAAATATATTTTTTAGACCCCAACCACCCAGACCTTTTACCACCCAGACCTTTCGAAATAGCAATCCTCTCCCAACGGACCCATGGAGTCACCTGCGATTCCTGCTTACCACTCCAAAGAAAACGAAAATATTTTATGTGCACCACTTCCAAAATGCCTTTTGGAATCCATGCCAAAGATATCCAGTACACTAGAATTGCCTCCAGTACTGCTTTCACCAACACCAGCCTGCTCGCTCAAGATAAGCATTTATGGCTCCACTGTTTTAACCATTTTTCCATTTTGTCCAGCAACCAGACCCAATCCTATTTCCGATAGTCATTGGGTTTCAGATAAAACCCAAGGTATTTCAGACCTCCTTCCAGGCTTCCAATTCTGAATGGGAAGAAAACCAAGAATTCTTGCCTCTCCACTTCACATAACAGGTGGGTGGAGAAAGTAGATTTCCCAAAGTTAATTTCCATACCAATGGCTTTAGAAAACAGCTTCATAATATCAGAAAGGGTATTCAATTCTCTGGCTGAACCTGAACAAAAGATGAGAACATCATCCACAAATAGAAGATGATTCAACTACAGATATTGTGAAATATGGATACCTCTAAAGGATCCCATCCTTTTAGCCTTCTATATAGACCTGCTCAGACCCTTAGCCACCAACAAGAAAAGTAAAGGAGACAGAGAGAAACCCTATCTCAACCCTCTCTCCACATGAAAAAAGGGGGATGCAACACCATTGATCAGTACCGAAAAATACACTGTATTAATGCAACTCATTACCCATCTAGTGAAAGCAATACCAAACCCCAAATGAGTTACAAAAAACGAATATACATCCAGCTTACCTTGTCATAGGCTTTGGCAAGGTCGATTTTCAAGATAGCTCCCTTGATAATTTTTGTTTTCATACTGTGTAGGCCTTCCTAAGCTACACCAATGGCTTCATGAATCTGCCTTCCCTCCAAGAAACCAAATTTTTCTTCAGTGATATGCTCTGAAAAAATCCCCTTCAGTCTTTTAGCAATCACCTTGGTGACCACCTTGTAAATACAGTTGCAAAGAAAAATGGGTCTGAATTCATTCAATGTGACTGGATTGTCCACCTTTGGGATCAACGCAATAAATGTGGAGTTGAAACTAGCCGGTATCCTCCCAGAGATTCTAGTTTCCTCCACCACCTTTAGTAAATCTCCTCCCAGAGTTTCAAACAGTTCCAAAAGGAATTCAATCGTCCAGCCGTCAGGTCCAGGGCTCTTGTCTTTCTTAAAATTTTGCAGCACATCCTTTAGTTCACCTTCAGACACTTCCCCCATCAGAGCTAAATCATCTTCATCTTCCACAAACCGGGGGAAAACCTAAGCAATACGAAGGACTTCAACAACAGATTCATGAAGAGGAGCTTTGTATAGCCGCTTTAAATGTTCTACCCCAATAGTGGTCATACCTTCAAAAGTATCATGAGTAGTACCATGATCATCTAATAAGCTCCAAATAGTATTGGTTGTCTTCCTCCCTCTAGCATATGCATGAAAGAATTTTGTGT
The DNA here is from genome assembly GCA_001517045.1 of Pseudotsuga menziesii. Lineage (NCBI taxonomy): Eukaryota > Viridiplantae > Streptophyta > Pinopsida > Pinales > Pinaceae > Pseudotsuga > Pseudotsuga menziesii. Next base: position 170,073 of record LPNX010508731.1, read on the forward strand.
TGTCATCTCCACATTCCAACCAGATCACCATGCGCTCAGTCTACATGTCTCTTCCCTATCCAACAACAAAGAAATCATTCTCCCTTTCAATCAAATCAGCATATCTTTATCCATCTGATCCATCATACCCCCCCTACCTTGTCATAGATCCTTGAGAGCTCCTTTTCAATCTGCTTCAGTTCATTGTCCTCCCTCCTTCTCTTGAACACTGACCAATCTTTAATAGCATCCTTCAAATTACGAATATTCGCTGCAAACTGAAAAGATGCAGTATTCCTGTTCCCAGGATCAAAGGGAATCCATCTGTTAGATATTAAAGATAGAGACGTCTCATCTTTGAGCCAAGTCTTATTGAATTTCAAAAGACTTGGTGGTTTAACAGGACCATTCTTGAATTCCAGAAAGATAGGGTAGTGGTCAGAAAGTCCATCGCTCCCCACCCATTTTCTGATAAAGTGATGTCTATCCACTATCGTTTCTGTCACCAAAAAATGATCCAGTCTCTTGGCCACTCTCCCATCCCCACATCTGTTATTTTTCCATGTGGGTTTGAGCTTAGTGGGCTCAATATCCAACCAGTTCCTTTCAACCATATTACGAGTGAAGTATTCTATTAGCAAATCGGCATAAGCATGAGGCCCCCATACCTCAGCCCGCCCCAAAGAGAAATTCAAATCTCCCCCAATAATCACCATTTCATCCCTCAAAAGGGAGTTATTAAAGAGGTTATCCCAGAACGGGATCCTATTAAGATAAGGGCCATAGATATTAAAAACATTAAATATATCCACATGTTCCAGGTATTTAAAGGTCATACCCAGAACCGATTCCATACCCCAAATAATTAGAACCTTAACATTCCTGCTGTTCCATCCAATAGCTAGTCCACCCGAACATCCTCTCACACCCAGAGTCTCAAACTGCCAACCACTAAACCAGCTTTCCAACCTACATTTAATCACATCTCCTGCCCCTAAGGTTTTTTGGAGCAACATTATATCAGGGCGATCTAAGTCAACCACCCTCCTGAGCGCTGATCTTTTCTGGGGATTAACAAGACCCTGGAAATTAAAAAACATAATCTTCATCTTTTGCCCTTCTTCTGGGCATGCAATGCTCTAAGCGCCCTTTCAATAGAAAGTTGTTTACCATCCATCAAATGCTTTCTTTCTTTGGTATGAGCCTTAGCAAAGTGGGAAATTCTGCCCCTCCCCCTGGGTGTCTCTAAAGTGGCATTCCCCCGCCCCCACAAAGACCCTTTGGTGCAAGAATGAAGAAAGTAACCCAAATCATTTGATTTGGGAGAAGAACTAGGGGAAGGTACCTCAACCAAAGTCGGTTCCAACAATGAATCCGAAGGGGGTTCTTCAATACATGCAGCATATTTGGGTGAAGAGAGTTCTATAGGTTGAGAAGACAGAGTCAAATTCTTAAGCCCTTCCACCCAGTCGAGACCGAAAACATGCAATTGATTTGTAAATAAATTTATGGATGGAGAAAGAGTAAAAGAGGAGATACCCAGTAGAGGAACCCCAATGAGGAAGGGATCACCCACTTTTCTGACCACCTCTGCCATCGGTAGCACCACCGGAAGATCCTCCTACTCCCCACTTCCAACCACCACCTCGGTCGCCGATTCAGTAGGTGAAGTCGGTGGAGACGATGGGTCAGTGCACTCCCCCTCCTCCCTAGACAAAGAGCACCCACTGCGCTTCCTGTGCCCATTCAACGATCGGACTGACATATCACATTTCGTCGCAGGATGACCATACGCATGACAACGTCTGCATCTAAAAGGGACATTTTAAGAGTCCAAAACCTGATGAAATGTATATGGCCCCCAAACCATTTGTAAGGCACCAATTAACCCTTTCCTGATGTTAATATTAACCAGAATCCTGGCCACCCTTTTCAGCTTTGTAACCTTGAATGTTGTATCGGCTTCCAAGTAGGTCCCCAACAGGTTCCCAATGTGAGCAAAATGTTCCTCATACCAAAAAGGAAGCGGCAGCCCCAAGAGTCTGACCCAAATAGGCACAAGGTCCACCCTCTCCCTACTAGCATCAAAGAGAGGGTGTCACCATTTCAACAGTGCCGACGAATGTTCAAAGGACCAGTTATGACTCAGTACCCAAAGCAAATGTCTGTCACTTTGAAAATTTAGGGCAAACCATCCACTCACAAGACCTTCCACCTTTGGAGCCACCCCCAATTCCTCCTACCAACAATCCTCAGCCCACTTTACCATGATCCACACCGAGACACTTCTGCCCACAAACCAACCAGCCAGCATGAGATTGGCCATCGGTTCAATCCAGTCCCAACCAATATCCTCCCCAATAGTATAATTCATAATCGGGTTCATCTTGACTCAGTTCTTCTGTTTACGAGCCACCCTGCAACCGGCTCTTCCATCCTCTTCACCTCTGGAGCCTGTTGCAACAAACTCCTTCCCCAATGGACTATAACAACCCCTGTTCTCCTGTGCTCCAATAGAGCAAGCCACAAACCCTAAATGTTCCACTCTCTCAGCTGAGCCCTCATGGTTCGACCAGGAGCCACCACCACCCCTCCAAATCCAATCAGTGTCTATCCCCAACAAAACCTTGTCGCCTCCCTGATATGCACATGACCGCCCCCTAATAGCCAAAGAAGACACAACCGACCCCTTCAGATCGGAAACTCCACCATCACCCGAGAAAAATGAAACTTTCGGCAGATGAAACGGTGAGGGGGAAGACAGTAATAGATCCGACGGAGAAAACCCTTCGCCACTTGGCGGAAAAGGTAGCGCAGCAAAGAAACCCTCCACCCAAGGCTGCTGAGTGGCGTCCACCTCTTCTGACAAGAACCCACCTCTCTCATGTCAGAATATCCCCTCTTCCAGATGTTCAAAAGAGTAATCAACCAAGTCATTCCTCGCCATTGTTCACGCGTAGGTAGATCTGTAAAAAAACCAAGTAAAAACAATAGCAAATAGTTTTACCACCAGCTTGTTGAACAAAAGGTTTAAAATTGACACCCAAGGAAAATCCAGCACACCCTAGTCAACCTACAAACCCAATCTGTACACAGGTTCGCATGAGTCACCACGCTAACCTCCTCCGCAGTCTAACAAACCACCGTAGGCTACAGGCCATGCCTGCAAGTAGTTCAGCCTTATCCTCCGTGCATGTTCACGAACCCTAACAGTCCAACTAACTTATCACCTTGCCAATATATATATATATATATATATTTATTTATTTATTTATAAATTTTTTTCCCAGAGAAAAAATCCTTTATTCATTGAATAACATGGACTGCTCATAAGAGCTTACATCACTACATCTTAGTGCACATTGGTTTTAGAGCTTACATCATCGCATCTCTATGCACATTAGTTTGAGCATTGCTTTATACAAAAATACAACAAAAGCTCACATAGATTTGAGTTCTTCATCCTTCCGCTATGGAAACCTGTGAAAAAATTTCTCTCAGACACTTCGGTCTATAAGCTCGAGCCTCAGCATCCTTTGTGTCATGATTTTTTGTGCGTGAACTATCTTCTATAAGTCGCAAAACCGTTGGTGATCTTGTATCTTTTGACCCTGTTTTTATATTGGAGAGAAAAACAGAGTGGTTGCATCTCTAGTGACAACCTCACCTTCTATTATTCCTGGCTATATTGCTAACGCTTTGCTTAGACAGGGTATCAGCCTCTGTGTTTAATTCTATGTATATGTGGTTAAAAAGGATTGCTTCAAAGGTCGGTTGGAGAGCTCGTATTGCCTTCAAGATATTTTGCAAGTGGGGAGCTCTTATGTTATTCCTCCATGTTGCCCAATCTATTACTGTTTTGGAGTCCCCATAGATATGTAACCTTTGAATATGTTTGTCACTTGCTATCTTCATTGTAGCCCATAGCGCTGATAGTTCTTCTTTGCTATTTGAAGCTCTTTCCAATCCAAGCTTGAAGGATATTTTATTTGTCTCATCCAAGAAAATTATGCCCCCTTCTCCTCCTATGGGAGGGTCTCCTTAACTGGCCCCATCAAAAAAATCCCAAGGGCAGCTCTTATCAAATTCAGGGGGCTTGACAATTCTTTTTTTTCCTTTCTTGGGGGTGGATTGGTACTCTTGAGCCTTTTGCACCAACATATTTGTTGTGATGTCAATGGGAGTCCAGAGATTTTTAAAAATCGCTCTGTTACGAGTCTCCCAAATGGTGTATACAAAGAGAACAGGAAAAATAGCATAATTACATACCGCTTCATTGTCCCACCAGTCTTGGGCTCTCTGATCCCAATTACCTTTCACGATATCCATCCTTGCTTGAGTGATAGCCTGTGCTGCATTGTTCCAAACCTATCCTGCATAAGTACATGAGCCAAAAAGATGAGAAGTAAGTTCTTCACTTGATTTACACAGAGAACAAAAACCTATCCCTTGGAATCCTCTTTTCCTTAGATTTTCCCAAGTTAGTAATTTGTTGTTTATTGCCAACCAAAATGTGAGTGTGGTTTTCAAGGGGAAATTTGATTCCCACAACACCCCCCACCACCATGCTTTGTGACCTTTAGTTTGATCTAAGATTTCCATTTCATACCCCTTTTTGGCTGTATAATCCCCATTTGTTGAGTTCCTAGTCCAAATCATTTTATCCTAATCCTCTTGATCAAGGTTAATGAAATTTATCTCCAGCAGGTTCACAAAAATTGTTCCAGCTCTCTACTTCATTACCCTTCATGCCCAGATCTTCAGCAGTTTTCCATTTTGTTCTCTGTTGGGGAGGATGAGGGTCAACTATGGCATATGCAAGCTTGAAGAATCTATGTTCTCTCAGTTTGTTGATGACTGTTATGGGTAGTTTGTAATCTTCCCCAGCTCTCGTCCATGGGTCTTCTCCAATCCCGACACTCTTCCCATTTCCAATTTCCCAAGCTATCCAATTTTCAATGAGGGGAAAGGCCAGAACCATAGCTTTCCATCCTACAGACCCATTTTTTAAGGACTTGTTTGGGGTTATGAACCAGTCAATCATATTCATATTAGGATAGTATTTGGAGCATAAAAATCTTCCCCAGAGGGTGTCTATGTTTTGGGCCAGCCTCCATAAGGATTTGGATGCTAGTGCTCTACAGAAGAGCTAAGGGTTCTTAATACCCCACCCACCAAGCTCCTTTGTTAGAAGCAATGGTTGTCCATTTGGCCAAGGTTATGCCTTCATTCTGTTTTCTAGCCATCCATAAGAAGGAGAATCATTTTTTCGTAATCTTAGTTAGAATCGCCTTGGGGATATAGGCTATTGAAGCCCAATAGACTGGGATGCTCTGGAGAACTGCCTTTATCAGCACTAACCTTCCACCTCTGGATAGAAACTTGTTTTCCAATGCTGAGACTCTTGCTTCAACCTTCTGATAAAGCCAGATCCAATCTTGGTATCCATGACTGTTAGGTTTTAGAAAAAACCCTAGATACTTGAACCCATGTGACATAGGAGTGGTAGGGTAAGAGAGGATTTCTTTGGACTATTGAATTAAATCTACTGAGCATTTGTTCTGAACTAACAAGGACTTGTCTATGTTTACTAGCATTCCTGTAGCCTTCTTATACTTCTCAATTAATGCAGCAAACTCCTTCAAATTTCCCTCAGTGCCTACACCAAAAAGCAGGAACATCATCCACAAAAAGTGTGTGTGTGACTTCTTCCTACTTGAAACCTTAACTCCCTTAGTATTTCCTTCTCTTTTTTCTTTCAGAACCAGCCTGCTTAATGCATCAACACCAATGAGGAAGATAAGAGGAGATAGTGGGCATCCTTGTCGGATTCCCCTTGAGGGTTTGAAGAAAGCTGATGGGGCTCCATTGATCAGTACTTCAAAGGAAGTAGATTGGATGCATCCCATTATCCATTCTACTATTTCCATATCCATCCCCAGCTGGATGAGGATGAGCTTGACAAAAGTCCAACTTACTATGTCATAGGCTTTGGACAAGTCTATTCTAAGAGCAAAAGCACTTTGTTTATCCTTTTTGATGGAGTGGATTGCTTCCTGAGCCAGGGACCCGCATCCAAGATTTGTCTGTTGTGCAAAAATATGAATTGCTCTTTTGAAATTACTTTGATCGGTATGAGTTTATTCTTTGAGCAATCACCTTGGCTATGATCTTGTAAATCATGTTACAATAGGAGATTGGTCTGATGTCATTAAAGGCTTCATCCTTCTGCTTCTTCGGGATCAAAGTGATGAAGGTGGAATTGATTCTCCCAAGAACCTTACTAGCCTTTCGAGATTCCTTGACCACTGCTAGGATGTCTTCCTTGATTTGTTCATAAAACCCTAGGAATAATTCTAGGGTGAATCCATCAGGTCTTGGGATTTTTCCTTTTTTGAAAGATTGTAGCACTTGCTTTATTTCTTCCTCCAGAATGTCCTTGGTTAGTTCCTCATTCATTTCCTCTATGATTGCTCTAGGAAACAGATCTAGGACCTCCAGGATCTCTGCAATTGGGAATCCCTCTGGTTCTTTGAATAACCACTGAAAATAATCTACTGCTGCATGAGCTTTTTCTAGGAAAGACCTAGCCCAAGTCACCTGGTTTGACCTAATTTCATAGATTGTGTTAATGCTCTTCCTTTGGGAGGCATATCTATGGAATAAATTTGTGTTATGATTCCCTTCCTTCATCCAGAGGGCTCTACTCTTAAGCCTCCATTTCTCCTCTTCTTGTGACAGTAAAAGGTACTTCTTCCCTTCCAACTTTCTTAAGACCTCTAGTTGATATACCGTGAACACTCCTTCATCATTGTTCTCATAAATCTCTTTGATCTGTTCCTCTACCTGTCTCATTTCCTCTTGTTTTCTTTTCCTAAACTTCACATCCCATTCTTTTGAGATCCTTTTGACCTTTGCCAAATTGTCAGCAAACTGTTGCATAAGAGAATGATTCTGAACTTCCTATAAGGCTTCCCAGGCTTCTAAAATTAGGTTTCGATAATATTCTTCTACCATACACTGTGGTTTGAATTTAAAAGGGGAGGGGGGTTTCTCCTTCGGGGACCTGATTGTTAGAACTATTGGGCTATGGTCCGAGTTGCCCCCTGTTTCCATAGAGGATTGCAGAATGAGATCATTCTTGATTAGGTTTTTTGAAATCAGAAACCTATCCAATCTTTTTGAAATGGCCTTCTCACCCCCCTTCTGTTTCTCCTTGTAGGTACTAGTTTTAGAGGAGCCAGATCTATTAGCCCTTTCTGGTCAAATAGTTGATTAAAAAAGGGTCCTAGGGTATCTCCTCTAGCATTTTTGCCCTATGTTTCCTTATTGGTAAGGGTTAAATCACCTCCTATAATTAGGTCCGGGAGGTCAAACGCTCCCGATTTCTCCAATTTCTCCCAGAACTCCTTTCTATCATAGAAGGGGGCATACATATTGAGGATGCAAAAGTGTTTCCCCATCTCAATGTCTTCTAACTATGTACCTAGAATCGTCCCATAATGTTTAACAAAGATTAATCTAACTGCATGGTTCCATGCTGTTAAGGTTCCTCCTGAATGACCTTCTGCATCACAACTTGTCATTTCCCATTCCCCAAGGCATTCCTTGATAATTTCCTTAGCCTTTCGTCATTCTTTCATGGTTTCTTGCAAACGTAAAACTGTTGGTTTTGTGTTGGCTAAAAGACTCTTCAACATTTTTTTTGGAGGTTGCCCCTATCCCCTTGACATTTAGGGAGAGGATTTTCATTTTATAACCCCTTCCGGGGCTTTTTCTCTAAGCACCCCTACAATTATGGATTGTTTCCCCCATTTTACTTCTAGCACCACTTGCTTCTGGGCCTTAGAGAGGAATGTTTTCCTTCCTAAATGTGGCTTGGGGAGAGAGCTGGGGGCCAACCCTCCCGTAGATACACACTCCTCATCAGGAATTTTAGAAGTTTTGGGGCGAAGATTGTAGTGCTTCCCCGAGTCTTTTTGCAAACTATTCGTTTGCATTGGAAACCTTGGGGTTTCTGAAACCTTTATAAAATCTGGTCAAACAGAGCTAGAACTAGGTTTCTCAGCCTCCACTTATGTGGCCTCCTTTTAAGCTTGCTTCGTTGTCCATCCTTTTCGGGGTTTTCAGATCTCTTCTATACTTTTGTCCTTTTCTGTGTCGTGCTCGCCACCTTTATCCATTCCTCCTCCTTCCTGTTGACATCCCCTTGTTTCATCACTCCCTGTGCCTTCTTCCGTAATCTTTTCTATAGTACCTATACTTCCTTCTTATTTACCACCTTTCTACTTCTTATCACTCCCTTTGCTTTCTTGGCAAGTTTGCTTATCCCATGGATCGCCAAGCGCATTGTCTACTCCATCCTTCATAATGCTCTTAGTCACAAGCACTTCAACCTTATTACCTACTTCTTTTCTTACCCAATTTTTTTTGAACGGGCTTCCTTCCCTGTTTTTGAAAGGTCCCTCTATAGATGTTCTACTTCATGACATCCAAAACATCAAAATGGGACCTTCCAATAATCCAAGTGTTGACGCCACTGGCTATCGTGCATTTTTATTATCAGTTCCTCATACAGCCCATTCCTTAGGTCCATCTCCACCAGTATTTTTGCGCACCTTCGATCAACTTTCGTGTCCCAACCATCTTCTAAAGCCACAACTTTTCCTAATTTATTCCCCATCGCTTCCAGGTATTCTTCTTCCTAGAATACCATGGGAAACCCTGGAAAAATCACCCATATATGCTGCTGGTTATGAGGCTCCATCTTGGCGTCGAAATCAATCCGCCATTTCTGCAGGATAAGTCCGGACGGTCCCCACTACCATTTTCTATCCAGCAATTTGCGTCCGTCTTCTTCCTGTTTCAACTTCAGTAAAAACCATCCACGAGGAAACACATGGATATCAGGTATGTATCTCGCTTTCCCAATTGCTGCTAACCCAACCTTGCATTGCTTCCTTCCCCATATTTTTCCCACAGAAGCGTCCTACCAGGGATAAGCTTAAGTATTATGGTATCTGTTTTATCTGAATGTCCCGTTCGACTGTTAACTCTGCAACTGTCTTCTGTGGTCTAATGCCCTTAGTTTTCCTATGATTTTTCATGCTGACGCTAGCAGGATTGTGGCTCATCAATGTGTTACATGCACCATCATTTTTAAAACATGCTCTGTTTAATGGCTCTGCCTTCTCCTTCGATTCCGTACTTCACACTTCATCTGCCATTTTTTTCGTCTGCTCCAACGTGCAATGTACTTCGTCCTGCGCGCTGAAAATTGCCCCCTCCCCGTCATCTGTGTTATAATCAACTTCGTCAAACTGCATCTTGGATTGTAGCTTCCTTCTCCCTTTGATGCTATGAGTTTTGTCTCCACGATCCCCATCGGCCTCACAAAAAAAAAGATGAAAAAACCACTTCTGCTGCTACCGTGTTTCGTCCTTCTTTCGCCTACTTCGACTTCTGCTCCTTCTGCCTTGCTGCAGAGCTCCATGGCACCCCACGATTATATATATATATATATTAACAATTAGTTTTTCTTATAATTATTTATCAATATATGAATTTTTATAAATAATATTTTTTATTATCAATTTAAGAACAATTAACTTTTTTTTATAGTTACTTATAAATAATGATTATTATTGTGACAAAATTATCTATAAGTGTATGAAATAGTGTTTAAGTATAAAACGTGAAATGTAAATATGTATATATATATTGACTATATATATATAGTCAAATAGTTAATTTTATTGTAGGTATTAATTAACAACAATTAATTTTTCTTACAATTATTTATTAATATATGAATTTTTATAAATAATAATTTTTATCGTTAAAGAATAATTTTTTTATTATTATTATAATTACTTATAAACTAGCATAGATCCATTTTAAACTCGGATTTATCAAGAACCGAGAGGGATCCATATTTTTGAGATGTACATTTTTATACCATTTGAACCACTCCCTACTCGAGAGATAAAATGGATCTTCATTTTTTATTTTATTTTTTAATATTTTTTATTTTTGTCGGCTAGTATAACTTGATTAACGTGATAGGATCTCCCCCATACCGAGATGGAGAGCAACTCGCTTCTCTCGGTGCAACAAGAATCACAAGGTGACAATGTCATTGCAGTTGTTAATAGCTATTGCTATAACACCAATGCTATAGGAAAAAAGAACTAGTTTGTTTAATATTTAGGTAACTATGACTACCCACTACAATGTAGAGAAAACCATTAATTTATTTTTTGTATAGACATCTTACCTAGTATCCATTTTGACATATAAAAGTCATAAATAATAAATTTAATTAAAGTAGGTGTTAACTTGTAGTTATCCTTGTGTTGGCTTAATGCAATAGAACAAGAGACAATCTTGAAAGTTAGAAAGTCATATCTTTTTAAGATAGACAAATATATTCTATGCTAGTCCAAGGATTACAATATTCTTTTAACTTGTAAACTGCCCCGAGAAAAAGAGTCATCAAGATCATAGGATCAAGGAGAGGGCATATCACACTGGTTTTACACACCTATGGGGAGCCTAGCCAACTCCCGTGCTCAATCCTCAGAATAACTACCCTTGTGTTTGATTGATTTGTTGACTCGGTACAAAATGAGTTCCTTATGTCTAACAACCATTAAAAGAACTACCAGCAGCAGCACATTTGGACCTTAGTTGTATCGGGTTATACTAGCAATTGCCCCAAAAGGTGCAATAAAAGGCTAGAGAAAAATTGAACATATATATATAAATTGAATTGAAGAGCAATATCTCATCCTAGAATAAGTGCACAATGGACAACCCAACCTAAGAAAAACACTTCTCCGTTGAAAAACAATATCTAACTAAACTACAAACTAACCTAGAAGTCTTTTTACAATGTTTCTTGATGTTTGAATATAGATGATTATCATACTTAAAGTCATAAATATTAATATTGTAAATTTATATTTACAATAATATTTGTAAACAATGTTCTCTTATTTTGAAAGAACATAGAGAAATAAACCAAACTTAACAAAATGAACCAAACTTAACAAAATGAATAGATAAATGTTCAATATATTTATATTGAAAAGTTAAAGAAACAAAAATAAATGTTAAATTTCAACATGTTCATTCAGATAGATTGAGTAATATATGAGTAAACTTAACAAAATGAATAGATAAATGTCATGTATATTTATATTGAAAAGTTAGAGAAACAAAAATAAATGTTAAATTTCAACATGTTCACACTTCACATTATATGATTATTCATGTGATGTGCAAATGAAGTTGTTATCTATGCTATTTAGTAATAGAGTTTTTGTCATTCAGATAGTTTGAATAATATATGAGTAACTTAACAAAATGAATAGATACATGTTCTATATATTTATATTGAAAAGTTAGAGAAACAAAACAAAATGTTAAATTTCAACATGTTCACAGTTCACAGTGTATGATAATTTATGTGATGTGCAGATGAAGTTGTTTTCTATGCTACTTAGTAATAGATTTTTTATTTATTTAGATAGATTGAGTAATATATGAGTTTTGACTACTCTTTTTTGTATGTAGTGAGTGTTTTTTTTCCAATTTTGACTAATTAAATGATGAAAAATTATTCTTTTTATTTTGGTAGTAGGAGAGGTCATTTACTTATGGGTATAGGTTTAGCTCCTTATTATTAATTTATGCAGATTACATTTATTAAATTTAGCTTCCTATTTATTTATGTCCAAACTTATGTAGATGTAGAACCTTTGTTTGTTTAGAAATGCATTTAAGTTTTCTAATTTAGTTTGATAATTTAATAACTTACAAGTCAAAAAGTAAAAATTTTATTGATATATATTAACATACTTTATTTTTTTTTAGTAAAACATCTAAATTTTATTGATATGTATATTAATAGCATACTTTACCTTTTAGTAAAATATCTAGTATTTCTTGCATTTGCGTGGAGAATAAGAACTTAAATCAAGATTTCAACCACGCAGATTTAGGCTTTCTTCAAAATAAAGTCGCTAGATTCGGAAGAAGACTGGTCGGGACTCGGGAAGTAAAATGCTCTGAGACATCTCCTGTAGTTTAGCTAAAAGATAAGGTATTTTGTATATATTTTTCCACAACTGCCTGGCTTATCGAAAATAACTGGATCTGGCACTAAAAAGATGCCCCAAAAAAACTCTTTTGCAGTTCTAAACTGAGGACATGAAGACGCTGGTGAACGGAATCCCACGCAAGCAACTCACTGCACCTCCACGATCTGCAATTTTTGCAGCGAGCAATTAGAGTGAAACTCTGTTGTTTCCTCGATCTAAAATGCCGGTAATAACATATCGGTTGAAGGTAAATATTGTCGCATGATGCAGTTGGAAATCCATAGCTTCTGCCGAAATATTGTCGCATGATGCAGTTGGAAATCCATTGGATAACCCAACGAAAGTATAATGTGCTCATCTGAATCCTTCTTTGCTTTCGACGTCATGTTCGCTGTCTCCATCGTGGTGTAAGGTGCCACGCTGTTGAATCTGCACTCCACCCGCGAAAAAAATCGCTTTGTGTATTCAATCATCTCAATTTACACTAAAAATAGATCTTTGGATTTAGTGTTCAATCATCTAGATATACCTAGAAAATATTCTAAATATGCTAGAGTTTGATTACCTTTGCTTTCGCTTTTGGAGGAAGCCGTTTCAGAGATAACTTCCTCACTATTTCCAAGGACTCCGTCACAATCAGGGATCAAATTTGAAGGGTAGGGTCCCATTTCACTTTGAAGGGCTGTGAGAAATTGAACCCTTCAATATAAAAATAAATCATTCTTTTCATTTGAAACTGTAAGTGTATAAATTTTTTTTATTATTTATTAAAAACAATGTATAAAAAAAATGATAATAAGAAGAAATCCTCGGTAGCTGGAGTGTATAGTTTATTGAACTTAGATAAGGGACAATTGTGTCGGGCTGGTGAAATACTCGGTTATTAGGTCGTTGATAAAATAAGGCATTGGAATTTGGAAGGACCTTTGAACGGAGGATTGATTCAGCTTGATGGTGGCTCTATTGGTCAAGTGTGTTTGGGCCTACCTAAAAGAAAAACCCCATAATGTAATACCTAATTCTTTCACCGAGAAACTTTTTTATTCACCCTAAATTCACCAGTTATTTTTAGAATTGAATCATGTCCTCCCCACATGCTTAAATCAAAGTGATTAAACAAAGGCCCTAATTTTAGGTGGATTATTGATAGTCACTCCAATGTATATAGAGTTCATACCCCAATTCGAAGTGGTCAAACAAAATCCCCAATTTTAGGTAGATAATGGATAGTCCCTCCAATCTATATCGAGTTTATCAGCCCTATCGAAAAGGTTAAGTATTTATTAGTCCACTATAAGGAAGAAATTTAAATTCTCCAACAAATATCAGTGCAAGTTGGGTGTCTAGTTTCTACAATAGTCAACAAGGAAAATGAATCATAAACACACGTTTGGGAGGTTTGCAACAACAAGGATGTTGAAATCATGTTCTTCACTAGATCATTACACTCCCAGTCCCTCATTCATGAATGTCGGTCGAGGGATTCCCTTGTTTAGATATATTGATAGACAATTTGTACTTGTTTCCATTATTAGAAGGCTGACAGGAAAACGAAGGGGTCAGAGTCTACAACATTTACAGTGTCGATTGTTAAATATTTTATCCTTTCAACTATTGGATTTCATTAAGGAAATTGGAACAATTCAAACGCTTATATTCAAATATTGTTCTTTCTTTCAACCTAATGTTTACAATTCACGACAAATAAATAACATTGACAGATTTGGAACTCAAATACAAGGCTCGTTCTTCTTGCTCGTCCGCCCAAATGAAGTTGTGGTCCTAGACTATGAAAAGTATACATTATTTTGGTTCTGATTTCATTTAAATACTGGGTTTTTGAAGGTTACATCTATTGAGTATTCGAGACTTAGTTTGGCGGAAACGGAATCGCATAATACATTACAAATTTCAAACAACATTTTGGATGGAGAAATTTTAAACCCTTATATTTATAGAACGAGAAGGAACTCCAACAAGAAACACATTTAACTTTTATCCACATATAAAATGTTACACAAGTGCAAAATGTTATACATACCAGTAAATTCATGACAAACAAGTTGACAGCTTAGCTTTGCATAATCTTCTGGAGGAAATAGAAAATAGGGAGACACTGAAGCATAGAATTGGAGAGTTGAGACTCTGGGTCCCGACCTCTGACTGTCCTATACTCGTAAACCCAAAATAATGTTTTTTTCACAGACTTCACCAATCTCTTTAAGTTCGGGGAAGCTCAATCCATCCTACCCAACGTTCTACCTTTGCTTCTCTTGCTCCTACCTGTGAAAAAGGTGGAACCTTCGAGTTTCCCACCGTAGAAGACAACGAGGAATTAGAGTGTGCAACCATTTCCTTCTACAGAAAGATGATTGGAAGCAACGCCATCTCAATTCCACAATATCCTAGTGCTCCTGAGTTGGTTTACCTTGCCCGAGGTAGGCGAATGCATGTTTGTGTATTTCACATTATTACAAAAAAAATCATTTTATAATTGCTTCTTCATAACATATCTATATATCTATGCAGGTGAGGGAAAAATGGGTATTATTTTCTCGAGCTTTCTAAAGACTTTCAGAGATCATTCTTCGTTATGAGGGCGCTCAGGGCGTAGATTTGAGAGCCCACGGGAGGAGGAAGAAGAAGAAGAGGACTCAAGTCAAAAGCTAAGGTGAGTGAGGAGGGGAGACGTAATAGCGATATTTGCAGGAGAAACCCACTGGTGCTATAATGATGGGAACGAGCCTCTCTAAATCGTAGTGATTGTAGACATAGGAAACCATCATAAACAACTCGGGCGCAAGAGTTACCGTGTAAGCATCCCGACAATCTAAGTAATGATAATATTCAGTTAGGTATATGACAAATTCTTTCGTTTCTTTTAGAGATGACTATATGCATATTGTACCACCATTCTCTTTGGCTGGCCCTCCATTCCAGTTGCCTTTGTCTCTACTGTATAAGTCCCTTCATTCGATGGGACAGGTAGACTAAGCGGCCTAGGTGGACCGTGGGAGACTAGGAGTGCTGATTCGAATGATTCTGACCCTAGTAAATGAATGGAAATTGGAATAAATCCTAGAATCCTGGACTAACTAGTATATGATATGATTCATGAGAACAAACAAAGGGCAGCATGCTGCTAGCCTGCTACCAAATATCTGTCATCCCAGTCTTGTGGTGGTGATAATAGAAATGTCTAGCACTGGGTGAAACCTTGGTCTGGAAACTTCCATACCCATTGGACCAAGTTAGGTTCAAATCTAGCAAAGATTGCTCAATTCATTGTAAATTGAAACTTGTAAGTTGTAACCCAAAAAACAACACCATTAGTTTTTCCTTACGGAGCCTTGACAGTGGAAGGTTATCAAATCAATTCACCATCCATAGATATGACTCATACGAGTATTTAATTTCACATCACATACTCAAATACTCAAGTGACTTGTAAGTTGTGAGATCACGTGACTCGGTGAACAATAAGATGACAGATGGAAAATCGAGTTGGCAGGTGGCATCATCTCATACCAAGATTTAATGAAGTTGGTGAATCAGTAATGCATGCTAATGCCATTAAATGCTTTGAAAGTGAACATCGAATCGTGAGTCACAATATTGACTCACCAACTTAACTTGGCACTAGGAATCATAGTGGCCCACCGTGGTCCGTGTCGATTGGGACTGAGATCCTCATCCATGATCCGACTATTCAAGGGCACTTGGGAAGACTCTGAGTCCCGACTCTCCCATAGTCCACTGATTCCCTGGATAGGAAAATTTTGTAGCTGCCCTTCTGTTGCAAATTTACAGAGGCTTACTCAATTTCATTATTGAAGTGTTGGAAATGAAACTAAATTTTTTTTGCATGGTAAAATTCCTTGTGGCCTTCTCTGACATTTAAAATGGCCTTTGAAGGGCTCTGAAGGCTTCAAATTTGAAGCCTAGTTCTAACCCTTGTTGCATCTCTTTTTTTTGTGCGGCTGTGAACCAGGTACTTGGAGTGGGGACCAAGTGATTGGTACATTTGGGCTCATCGTGGTTTCAGTTTGGGTTTTTTGCTGAAGTAGTCGCCGATCTATTTTGTGAGTCGGAGTTGTTGGACTGTACAGACGGCTAGGGTACTAATCCAACCGGGTATCCTCTGCGCGACTGTGTACTCAATCTCGGATGCGAGAGCCGAGCTAATGGTGCGTTTTGGGCTTGTGCACATTGTCGTGGAGAAGGAATGAAACAGGAACCAAGTTGATAGTGCGTTTGGGCTCATGCTCATTGTTGTAGAGAAGGATCGTGAGTGAGAGTCAGTGCGAGCACTACAGAACGCATGGGACTTCAATAGAGGTGTGCGAACTACAGGTGCTCTGTCATCGACAGTGAGGCTATATTGTCGTCGTGCGAAAAGAAACACTGGCGAAGTTCTGTACTGTAGAGGGTCGTTACTACATGGAGAGGATACCTTCTCACATTCGGTAGATTTAGTACCCGTTGGCTAGGGTTTGAACCCTAGTCACCATTCAACATCCATTTGTCTTATCGATGGTGAATTTTTACTGTTTCATTTGGAATTTTGGCTCCGGGATGATGGGGGTTTGTCCATGTGTTTGCATTTTTCCATTGGCTCTTTTTGGAGAAGTTTGTACATGTCCCCAATGCTTCTTTGGCTGGGGTTTGAATCTGGGTAGGTGCTAAGTTTTTTTAGCACTGCTTGTGGGTTTTTTTTTTGCTGGGAGCCTCCCTCGGCTGCTTAGGTTGTTGAGCATTGTTTGTGGGTATTGAGCACTGTTAGAGAGTTTTGAACTCCGTATGTGGGTTTTGACTAGATATGATACCTAGTATCATAGATGTGTATCTTGTTACCTTTGATTTTAATGAATATCAAGGAACTGCTATTTTTCTTTTGAAAAAAAATCAATGATTAGTCACTGCAATGTTGTATTCATAATATATTTAGGCCCAACTCCCAAGGCCTTCTTTCTCCAAGGTCGGGTTTGAAAAACTGTGTACCTCTTTTCATCATTCATTTATCAAATAAAAATGTGACACATATGTTGGATTGGAGCTGGAAGGGTACTCTGTCTCATTCATATCACAGGCATCCCTACCACTCTAATCAATTAATATTTACCGACGACCTATCGCTTCCTCGGGCCCGACTTGTGTCATTTGCTGTAAAGTGCTTTAAATCGCTTTTACCATGCAGAGAGCCAGTTGCAGGTACCCAACTGGATTTTTGGGATAGATACTCGATTTCTATCGGTTCTGTTGGGATATATTGGCGATGATGTCCACATGCCAAATATATAGTTTATACATGCAAGCAGGGATCAAATTTGAAGGGTAGGGTCCCATTTCACTTTGAAGGGTTGTGAGAAATTGAACCCTTCAATGTTGACATGTAAAAATAACTCATTCTTTTCATTTGACACTGTAACTGTACAACAAAATTTTATTATTTATTAAAAACAGTGTATAGAAAAAAATGACAATAAGAAGAAATCTCGAGTGATTCAACATTTACATGGAATTAGTGAGGTAAACCATGTACTCTCCTGGTCCTTGGAGCATATAGTTTATTGAACTTAGATAAGGGACAATTCTGTCGAGCTGGTGAATCGGTTGTTAGGTCGTTGATAAAATAAGGCATTGGAATTTGGAAGGACCTTTGAATGGAGGATTGATTCAGTTTGATGGTGGCTCTATTGGTCGAGTGTGATTGGGCCTACCTAAAAGAAAAACCCCAGAATGTAATACCTAATGCTTTCAGAGAGAAACTTTTTTATTAACCCTAAATTCAACAGTTATTTTTAGAATTGAATCATGTCCTCCCCACATGCTCAAATTAAAGTGATAAAACAAAGGCCCCAGTTTTAGGTGGATTATGGATAGTCCCTCCAATGTATATCGAGTTTACACCCCAATTAGATGTGATCAAACAAAATCCCCAATTTTAGGTAGATTATGGATAGTCCCTCCAATCTATATCGAGTTTATCAACCCTATCGAAAAAGTTTTAAGTATTTATTAGTCCACTATAAGGAAGAACTTTAAATTCTCCAACAAATATCACTACAAGTTGGGTGTCTAGTTTCTACCAAAGTCAACAAGGAAGACGAATCATAAACACAAGTTTGGGAGGTTTGTGACAACGAGGATGTTAAAATCATGTTCTTCGCTAGATCATTGCACTCCTAGTCCCTCATTCATGAATGTCCGTCGAGGGATTCCCTTGTTTAGATATATTGTTAGACAATTTGTACTTCTTGTTTCCATTATTAGAAGGCTGACAGGAAAACGAAGGGGTCAGAGTCTACAACATTTACAGTGTCGGTTGTTAAATATTTTATCCTTTCAACTATTGGATTTCATTAAGGAAATTGGAACAATTCAAACACTTATATTCAAATATTGTTCTTTCTTTCAACCTAATGTTTACAATTCACAACAGATAAATAACATTGATAGACTTGGAACTCAAATACAAGGCTCTTTCTTCTTGCTCTTCTGCCCAAACAAAGTTGTGGTCCTAGACTATGTAAAGTATACATTATTTTAGTTCTGATTTCATTTAAATACTGGGTTTTTTAAGGTTACATCTATTGAGTATTCGAGACTTAGTTTGGCGGAAACGCAATCGCATAATACATTACAAATTTCAAACAACATTTTGGATGGAGAAATTTTAAACCCTTATATTTATAGAACCAGAAGGAACTCCAACAAAAAACACATTTAACTTTTATCCACATATAAAATGTTACACAAGTGTCAAATGCTATACATACCTGTAAATTCACGACAACCAAGTCGATATCTTAGCTCTGCATAATCTTCTGGAGGAAATAGAAATTAGGGAGACACTGAAGCATAGAATTAAAGAGTTGAGAGTTTGAGTCCCGACCTCCGACTGTCAAATACTCGTAAACCCAAAATAATGTTTTTTTTCACAGACTTCAACAATCTCTTTGAGTTCGGGGAAGCTCAAATCAGCCTACCCAACATCCTACCTTTGCTTCTCTTGCTCCTACCTATGAAAAAGGTGGAACCTTCGAGTTGCCCACCGCAGAAGAAAACGAGGAATTAGAGTGTGCAACCGTTTCCTTCTACAGAAAGACGATTGGAAGCAACACCATCTCAATTCCACAATATCTCGGCGCTCCTGAGTTGGTTTGCCTTGCCCGAGGTAGGCGAATGCATGTTTGTGTATTTCACATGATTACAAAAAAAATCATTTTATAATTGCTTCTACATAACATAGATATATATGTGCAGGTGAGAGAAAACTGGGTATTGTTTTCTCGAGGTTTCTAGAGACTTTCAGAGATCATTCTTCGTTATGAGGGCACTTAGGGCGTAGATCACAGAGCCCACGGGAGGAAGAAGAAGAAGAAGAAGAGGAGGAGGACTCAAGTCAAAAGGTGAGGTGAGTGAGGATGGGAGACGTAATAGTGATATTTGTAGGAGAAACCCACTTGTGCTATATTGATGGGAACGAGCCTCTCTAAATCATAGCCATTGTAAACATAGGAAACCCTCATAAACAGCTCGGGCATAAGAGTTACCGTGTAAGCATCCCGACAAATTAAGTAATGATAATATTCAGTTAGGTATATGACAAATTCTTTCGTTTCTTTTAGAGATGACTATATGCATATTGTACAACCATTTTCTCTGGTTGGCCCTCCATTCTAGTTGCCTTTGTCTCTACTGCCTAACCCCCTTCCTCCGATGAGACAGGTAGACTAAGTGGCCTAGGTGGACCGTGGGAGACTGGGAGTGCTGATACAAATGATTCTGACCCCAGTAAATGAATGGAAATTGGAATAAATCCTAGAATCCTGGACTAACTAGTATATGATATGATTTATGAGCACAAACAAAGGGCGGCGTGCTGCTAGCCTGCTACCAAAGATACGTCATCCCAGTCTTGTGGTGGTCATAATAGAAATGTCTAGCAATGGGTGAAACCCTGGTCTGGAAACTTGCATACCCATTGGACCAGGTTAGGTTCAAATCTAGCAAAGATTGCTCAATGCATTGTAAATTGCACCTTGTAAGTTGTAACCCAAAAAACAACACCATTAGTTTTTCCTTACAGAGCCTTGACAGTGGAGGGTTATCAAATCAATTCACCATCCATAGATATGACTCATATAAGTATTTAATTTCACATCATATACTCAAATACTCAAGTGACTTATAAGTCGTCAGATCACATGACTCGGTGAGCAATAAGATGACAGATGGAAAATCGAGTTGGCCGGTGGCATCATCTCATACCAAGATTTAATGAAGTTGGTGAATCAGTAATGCATGCTAATTCCATTAAATGCTTTCAAAGTGAACATTGAATCGTGAGTCACAATCCTGACTCATGGACTTGAACTTGGCACTAGGCAGCCTAGTGGCCCACCGTGGTCCGTGTCGATTGGGACTGACTTCCTCATCCATGATCCTCCTGTTCAAGGGCACTTGGGAAGACTCTGAGTTCTGACTCTTCCATAGTCCACTGAATCCGTGGATAGGCAAATTTTGTAGCTGCCCTTCTATTGCAAATTTACCAAGGCTTACTCAATTTCAGTATTGAAGTGCTGGAAATGAAACTAATTTTTTTTGCATGGTAAAATTCCTTGTGGCCTCCTATGACGTTTAAAATGGCCTTTGAAGGGCTTTGAAGGCTTCAAATTTGAAGCTTGAATGCAAGTTAGCGTTTTCTACTCGTTGATTCTATTTATTTGTATTCTCCCTTAACCAGGGAGAAGGGAAAAAGTGTCTACATATAATCAGCGCTTTGATAGATCTCCTAAAGTGGCAGAGCTACCAGATATGGTAGGTTCCAGTGGAAATTTTGGTGAATTACAGGAAAAGTTGAGTTTGCAAGCTATGGCATCTGTGGCTTCTGAGTTTCTACGCATTCAGAACTCCTCTGAAGCAAACGAAACGGTCTGGAATGCCAGTACTGGTTTGGAATTTGGTCCTGGAGAATATAAAGGAAAGATGAGAAGTATGCTTTCTTTTGCGAACACCTTGAATCTTTCTTACCGTTCTACTTTTATATCGACCAGTGGAATATGCGATCTTTCAGAGGAAAATAAGGTTGATTTTTCTTATGTCAATCGTCAGGTTGAGGGTTTTAATGGAAAATCCGCTGAGAAGGTCTTATTTTGATCCGAGCAACTAATTTAATGCGTAAAGAAATATTTAATGTATTTTTTCACAAAACGCATGAATCTTTAATATTTTATTTGTGACTAAGCTTCAAATTTGAAGCCTTCAAAGGCCATTTATTTTATTTGTTAGTCAAAACCCTAGCCGCATGTACTGTACCACGGCTTCGACTCTCAAAACCCTCCGGCTTCTTAATGCGATGAGATTTTTCCAACTCTGGCAATGTGATTGTTGTGAATGTTGGACCTCGAACCAATGACAATTCATTGTTAAACAATGCAATGGACAAACGACATAAACCAAACAACACATCAAACCATAAATGTATGTACCTTGTATGATGTCATGCGGCAGCCAGTGTGTGGAAAACAATTCCCTAGACATGATGTCATGCCTTTTCTGCCAATCACAACACGCCAAAATTGCAGAATAAGCAAAATTTTTTTAATATTTTTTTGGTAACTTAAGTTAAACTTTGTAAACCTCAAAAAATTAAACCACAAAAACTGTAGATTAATTGAACTTCTCCATTTATATATGTCACCCGGTGACATAATAATAATAATTATTATTATTGTGACAAAATTATCTAGAAGCTTATGAAATAGTGTTTTAGTATAAAACGCTAAGTGTAAATATGTATCTTTATAAGCGTATGAAATAGTGTTTAAGTATAAAACACGGAGTTTAAATATGTATCTTTATTAGGATTTGTGTAACATTTTAAGTTCTTCGTTTCGTATTTTTATTCACATTATTCCAAAAACCTTTCTTTCCCAACAAGTGGTTGCATTCGTCGTGTGTTACCATACAAAAAATTCCAAGAAACTTCTCTCAACAAGTGGACAAGGACTTGAGATGTATTTATGCATATTATGATTGTGTATCATATAGTACAGGTTGTGATTAAGTATGATGGATATTATCATTTTATCTTTATGGTTTCTATGGAAGATGAGAAACCAGATTCTTTTTCAGCATGGAAAGCCAAATCCATATAGAACCAGTCTAAAAGCTATATGCTGGTTTTGTACGTATCGATTTATGGCTTCAAAGGTTTTCGGCAGGAAAGTAATCTTTCCAGTGATTGACCTACAAGGTATTGTGGGATTTTTCGATGGAGCTGAACAGGGAGGCTCTTGTGAAGCAGGAATGGTCATCAGATTAAGTCATTTTTTTTTCTTACGGATTAAAATTCAGTGTTGGTTTTGGAACAAATACAAAAGCCGAGCTCCTCGCGCTCTGGGGATTATTGTATTTTTCCAAAGAAAATGGGATATCTCTCGCTATGATCCTTGGGGATTCTAAAGTAATCATTGACTGGGCTAAAAGTATCCACGAAATTCATATTCTCGAGCTCCATCACTAGATCAGGCGGACCAAGCACGTCATCAACCATTTTCAGCAATCCACCTTCTGCCATATCTATCGAGAGTTGAATACTGATGTAGACTCATTATCCAAACATGCCATTGGTGCAAAATTGGATGCCATTGATTGGACTTTGTATCACAAAGGATCCAGCATTGAACATGGCACTCTTCCCACTAGCTAGTAGTTTATTCAACCTATTGACCAATTATGTAATGTCTACGGACTGTTTTATGATATGCTAATTAGACAAAAATCACGAGAGATTTATGCTCAGTCAGTAAATCTGATAGAGACGAAATTATGCCAAGTGAAGATATGACCAAAAAAAAAGCTGAAACTCTGTATGTAAGACACAACTTTCTCTTAATATAAGGTTGTTATTTTTGTGTGAAAAAAAAGATTAAGTATTTCATTACAAAAGAGTTATATATATCTAGCCTTTATCACTTAAGTATTTCTTTACAAAAGAGTTATATAGATAGATTTATCACTTATTGTGTGCCATTATTTCATATATATATGAATGCAAATGTCACTTTGAAAATTAATGTGTGGCATACTCACTATTGGTTGGCATGTTGCTTAGAAGAGAGGTAAACCATCATCAAAATAAGTAGTAGGTGATGTAATGATTTTTTCATTAAGTTAATGGTTATTATTTAGGTGAATACTTGACACTAGTTACATGTATAAAAAAAAGGACACGTGTTTATTTCAATATTATAGATTAGACAATATTGTATACTACTTTGAACTTAATAGTTGGTACACACATTAGCCAGTTTGTGTTTTTATTATTCTCTGTGTGGGGTTTTCTTGCAGCTTCTTACAGCGTGGAGTTCTCTCAAGAGATGGGCTCTCATGCTCAGCTTGCTTCCTTCAAGGCCCTTGTCCAAGCTGTTGCTCCTCAGGCAGCTTCTCTTTCTTCTTCCAAGTTTGTGAAAAAAATGGATGAGATCCCTTCTCTAGAGCTCTCTCCTTC
>LPNX010508731.1:194527-231422 GCA_001517045.1 Pseudotsuga menziesii
TCAAAATTTTCTCAGTTTCTGTTAAAAAAAAAAAAATAGTTGGTACACACATTAAAGTATAGAAACATTCTGAAAAACATAACTACGTGTACACCACTTCCTACCTCATTCTCAACATGAGAAATTGATGGCTATTGTTAGCAAATAAGAAAATCCATATGGATTACTAAAGTGAACTATGCAATGAATATATAGTTATTTTGTGGATGAGATATTTTACCTTAAAGTTCATGTTTTACAATTTCATACATGTGCTATTATTTTCTTTTTAAAGTCATAACAAAAACCTTTCATGTGCACGAGTTACAAAAATGGATTTATGGCACATAAAGGCGTAAAGAGCATCAATGTCTTTAGACACCACAAACTCACAATCAAATAGATGGCCTCTTCTCATTTGCCTATATCTCCTTTTAATTTTGCATTATTGCATTTAATGTTCTTTTCAATTTTTCACATTTCATTTATAGTAGTTAATTTGTTTCCAGATGTAACTTGCCTTCCCAAACAATTTAGGTCACCTTACCCAAAGGGCATCAAGGGAGAAAATGCAAATTGTGCCTCAAAATAACATGACATCAGTTGCACTATGTTATTTTTAATGGGACCACTGTCTCCACACAATAACTGATGTTGAACGTGTGAAATGTCTAGATTTGACCCTAGGATCCACACCATGCATCATCTTCAAACTTGTGTTTAAATTGTAAAGAGACATAAGATGAAACTCTTTTGTATATACATGCCTAGTAAGTTCATTCATGTCCAAATGATTTCACTTATGTGCGTCTTCATGTCATCATCATTATCATAAAAAAATCCGATCATTTTTAATAATAAAAAAATATCAATAATTAAAATGACACTTACAGTAATCAATGAAATATCATTTAAAATCATATATACATTCACAATATCATCAAGAAATTAACCATATATATTTTATTTAAGAGTTAATATCCAAAATATAGACTTCATCCATGTATTACAAAATGGCACAGCCCCTAGTACATAATGAAAACTCACAACTTGTGTACAAAGTACAAAATGATTAACTAATTTTCATCTTACAAAATGTCAAATCATGCCCAAAGTACAATATGAAAATTAAACGACCCTCACTTCCCTTACAACTATTAGATGCCTTCAAAGAGTTGATCTTCCCCTTCCCTATACTTGAGGAAGTTTGAGGCTCCCTACATCAATGATTGATGCTCACCTTTATACTTTACACAAGAAACACCATTTATAAGTTTGATCATTTAAAAATTAACAAATAGTCCATTATTAAAATCACACTTCCATACTTCACAAAAACTCACCATGCATGAATAAGTGAGTATTATACACTTCCATACTCCACACAAACTCACCATGCATGAAAAAGTCAGTATTATATACACTTCCATACTCCACAAAAACTCACCATGCATGAATAAGTCAGTATTATAGGTAATGTGTTCTAAGGTGGATCCATCAATTTAACATCCTACTTTGAGGCCGCAATAGTGGATGTCTTGACAATTTTTTTTGCAAGAGTTCATCCAATAATAGATTTCAAATACACATTAATCAAATAAGTTAAATACACTTAAACTAGTATTTGAAAAGGATGCAATGGAAGTAATATACAATGGCATTTTATTTGAGAGCATGAGATACATGTACTAAGATATCGAAGACGTTACTATGCTCTTCCCTTCAGTCGTAGGTTTCTACGAGGCGACAATGGTTGATCACTCAATAGTTGATGCATCAACACTAGATAATTGTTGCCGATGGTCAAGATTTATCACAATAACCAATTACAAGCACATGCCAATTTTTATATACTTTTAAATCAATATTTGAAACCAAGATCGAGAGATTAAGTAACTCTCGATTCAAATTTACAACTAAATGGAAGGTTAGTTAAATTTTCTATGGAGCTATTAACTCCATCGAGGTTTGATATAGCTTATAGCAAAAATTTTTTTTTTTTAAATTTTTTTTTTTAAATTTTTTTTAAACAAATTCTCAATAGAGTTAGGTCGATCAAGCTAATATCTTCATCGAGGTAATGGCTTTATAGAGAGTTTTGTCAACATAAAAATATATGTTATAGTTAAAAACTTATTATTTTAGTAGTTTTTTTTTAAATTTTGTTATTGTAAACAATTGAAAATTATGGTAAAAAATAAATTACTATTAATTTTCTAACAAAATCATAAATATAATGCACCACATCAAATATCATGAGAAAATTTACCACGGGATACCAAAAACATTGACCATAAATCACTAACAACAAACATTAGTGTTAATTAATGTTTGTTGTAAGTGATTTATGGCTCATGGTTTTGGTATTCTATGGTAAATTTTCCCATGGTATTTGATTTCCATGACTTATATTTATAATTTTGTTTCTATTTCCCAAATGATTTTTAAACTAGAGCTTTTATTATATTTTTGCTCTTAATATAATATATTAATGTAAGTTATTTTTTTTTATATAAAAAATAAATTTAATATAATGTAAGCTATATTTGATATAATAATGTAAGTTAATGTAAGTCTTTTTTAGCGATAAGTTAATTGAGTTTCTTTATAAATTTTAAAACTTTCACGTTAACCACACATAAACCTGTGATCAAGGTATTTAAAAAATGCACGTAAAACCTCAATCGAGAGTTTTAAAGCCCTCATCAAGGTTTTGAAACAAGATTTGGATTTTATTGGCCACTTTGTTAGGCCTGAAAACTATCTACTGATGGATTTGTTAATGAATCGTCTATCCATTGGCATAAACTTTATGGGTTTTTGAGTTCATATGATATATATATATATATTAATTTTATTTTCAAACTTATGAAACCATATCCACAACTGTGAATCAACACAAAGGGAAATCAATAAAATAAAAAAGTACACAACTAAAAAATTTCAAAAAATATATACGCCCCAGAGATATGTGTCCTCTTCAAAAGGGTATTTTTCATTTTTTCGTTTTTTCTAACTAGCAGAAAAAAAAAACTTGCGTGCACATGTTGGCCCTAGGAGAAGATAGGAAGAATTCAGTTAGAATTATGCTCGGAATGAGAAGAGTCTGGTCGCGTGACAAAGGAATCTTTGATGGAGCAAGAGATAAGACAGAGGAAGTAGCAGGAGAAGGAAAGCTGTGACAGAAGCAACATTGAAGGAATAAGTCCACCACTGAAGGGAAAGATGTGACGAGATCAACTATGACAAAAAGAACCACGATAGTAGGCATGCAACAATCGAAAAAGATAGATCAAGAGATCGCGAGTAAAAAATCGGCTAGAGTCACGCGTGCTTTAGGGAATAAATCATCTTCGCATTTTGGGAAGATAGTGCCTACTGACAGTTGTAACGAAAATGAGCGAGAATAGGAATGACAACCTGTTAGCTAACAAAATGAAGTCAGTAGATAATGACATGTAAAGAGTCTATAAAAGGAAGAACCCAAGTTGTCTACAGGTTACTTACTAGTCTGTTAGTTCCTAGTTAGTCAGTTGGTATGTAGTTGTTAGAAGAGTTGAAGAGTCAAAGACTTGTAGAGAAGAGTGAGTTGGTCCAAGCTGTGTGCGGATCGACAATAAAGTGAAGGAGAAGGAAACTTTTGAGACCAAAGACTAGAGAGCATGATAAGAGAGAGAAGTCTGTATGGAGTGTAGAAGAATATCTAGAACAAAGTTTGCAAGCTGAGTGCGCATACGAAAGGTTCCATATATTTCTCATGCCAGATGAAGAGCGCCTTAGTGGTTTTTTCCGGATGCGTTTCCATGTTAAAGACTATGTCAATTTTTATTTGATGAATGTGTTTGTGTCAGATGAATGCATGTTGTGAATAAGTGTTTATGTATTTGCTTATAAATAGTTCTTATATGCATCTGTCACATTGTTGCTAGTTGGAATCGACAATAAGGCTGATTGTTGTAATCTTCGTTGATGGATAAGTAGAAGTAATATATTGAATGTGCATAATGAATATAAGTAAGACATCCACCGGCTTTGGTCAAGCGAGTTGGTAAGGTGTTGTGAGAGTAGAAATCCCCACCCAACTGCAGAAACCTAGTTTTGACAGTTACCCATAAGAGATACCTCGAGTGAGACTGTATCTGTGTCGCAGGTGCTACCGATTGAGCCTTGCTATATCGGGCTGATATATTGGGATTTTTTGTCGTACAAAGAAGGTCTGAACCTAGGTCGAAGGGACAAACACCAACAAATGATTTGTTTACGGGACCATGAATCATTGTGGCGAGGGATATGTTTTGACACCCAAGGAAGATGGAAATTCAAGAGTGGGTGGATTATAAAGCATTAGAGTTTGCACGAGAAGAAAGTAAAGGATCGTGGTTGAATCTGACAAAGTGGTTGGAGTGATACCTTTATATGAATAATCACAAAATTTTCTTTTGTGAGTTTCCTATTGTGTTGTATGAGTGGTTGTCGAAGCTAGCAACCCAACAAAAAAATTTCCAAGGGGGAGAACCGATATAGTGGAATTCTCATCCAAATCAACGACTGAAGAGTATTAGAAACCCTATGTCAAGGACTATTGATTTTGGGTAGACAATATTGTGGAGGGAAAATTCTGGGACCAAAGACTAGAGAGCATGGGAGGAGAGAGAAGTTTATATAGAGTGTAGAATAATATCTAGAGCATAGTTTACAAGATGAGTGGGCTCAAGCTCAATATCCATCGACCCAATATCAAGAAAATATGTATCCTCAACCCCAATATCAACAAAATCAATATCCACAACAACAATACCCTCAACGAAGGGGGGTTGGAAATTTTTGAGGTCAAGGACAACAAGGAGAAGGAAGATTTGGTCGTGGAAGAGGCCAAATCATATGTTATAATTGCAGACAACTAGGACATTTTGGAGGGATACATTACTGAGTCTGCTTTCGACACAATAAAACCATATAGTGAGGCAGAAAGGAAATTTTCCAAGGACCATGAGGAAGATACTTGACATATTTAAAGACTTGGATAGAGATGCTTGTATGTGAAAAAGGAATCATGAGAATAGAGTCTGACGAGTAAAGAACTGTATATAAATATCTGGGTTATGTCGCAGAAGAAGTGCACAAAAAATGGATCAAAGTAAGTTGAGATGCTCCCCTGGTGATAACAGAACTGCACTAGAAGGTGGATGTCTAAGAAGTGGAAAGATATTTCATTTGGGAAGAAGAATAATTGTGACAAGAAGAGGAAGTTGTAGTATGACTAGAGGATAAGACTTTGATTTTACACTACACTTTGATGGAGGTTCTCGCGAGGAAGAAGATGAATATCAGCCTATCCCCGAAAGAGAAGAAGAAGAAGAAGGCGCCCCAGATCCATAATACGAATACAACACACCTACAACTCCGCGTATGTCTTCGGAGGTAAGATCTAGAAACTCATTCCCTAGTAGGTTTGTGAATAGAAGTAATACTAAATATAATGGGAATAGTGTACAAGGGAGTCCCGCGACCCAAAATTTTTGTCCAATGGTACCAAGGACCCATATAATGGTTGGGAACGACATTAAGCTACTAATATTTAATGGATCTCCTTCCTTTTGGCAAGCACTGTAAATTCTCCTTCCTTGTGTTTGGAATCACTCAGTTTAGTACTTGGGGCATATTTTAGTTGTGTGAAAGTCATTGTTTACATTTACACATGTTTGCAAGATTCGTATGACATACGTGATTGCAAGATTTTGTTTATGCAACCATAAAATATAATTCAAAATAGTCTATTTTTACAGGTTGATAAGTGCAGTAGAGCATAAATTAGTCTCACTTCTTCCTCCCTATTAAAAGCAGTTGAAGATGCCAAACCTAGAGTACTTGAGTTTCTCTAGTATTACTCACTTGATAGAGGTAAGCATGAGTTAATGTATGAAGTATCTTGTTGTATATACCATTGCATAATGGTTTTTTATTTCTCGTACACCAAATAACTACATGAAAGATAATATATTAATGTGTTTTGAATCCTGATTGTTTTGAATTCTTAATTTGAATTTGTTAGGTTAGATTTTCCTATTTTTCACATGAACTTGGTTATTGTTGTTAGCTATTGAACATTATAAATAATTTGATTCATTGTTTTTCTACTTTACAGTTCATTGTTTTTCTATTGATATTTTTTTATTGGATTTTGCAGGAGTGAACTTAACTAAGTGGGCCATTGAGTATGAAGAGCCTGTTGCTAAGGCTTTGCCATTGAGTATGAAGATCCTACTAGTGATGCTTTCAAGATGCTAAGTATGGGTTAATTGAAGCTGTCACGGGATCTAAGTATGGCTTAGAAGCCAAGTACAAGTGGGATGGTTTAGCCATTGTAATATTTTGAAAAGTCATCGATGTATTAGATGATTTTCATGTAAAGTTATATGGAGATAGTTTTTGAGAAAAGTCATATTTATTGTAATACTTGACATTTCATATATATAATATAATTTGTGTGGTTTGAAACTTATATGGTTGTACATTATATTATTTATAAGTGTTGTAATTAACTAATTAATGTGACATTGCACAATTCACATGTGTATTAGATCATGATAAATAATGTATGATTATTTTTTTAATTTAAACATAATATCATATGAAAATTTATATTGATTAATAATGGACACCATTAAAACTACTAAAATATAATAACCACACATAAAACGATTAAAAATGACTAAATTAGTGACCAATAAATGAGATTAATGACCAAAATTCGCATATAAAATGACCAAAAATTGAAAGATATGTGACTAAACAATGAGATATAAATGACAAAAAAAAACAAAAATTCACATATCAATGACCAAAAAACAATATTGGTGGCTAATTTACGGTCTTTTATTACGCGACCAAATTTGGTCATATTCTAGTTTGTCATGTGGTCATTCATAAATGTGGTCATATATTTGATCATTGATTCAAATATATGACCAAATTAATGACCAAATTAATGACCAATTGACAAGCTATAAATGACAAATTTTGGTCGCGTAATAAAATACCGTAAATTAGCCGCTAGCGATCGCCAAACCAAAAGTGGTCATCGATATGTGGATTTTGGTCATTTTTTTGTCACTAATCTCTCATTTTCCACTAGTTTCATTAATGGCTAAAGTAAGATTTCAGATGTCGTACGTACTACACAAAGAGTGGTTCATTGTAGCACCATTACCGCACATCCATATTCCCTTGATGAAACAGAAGATTGTGTTGCAGACTGAAGTGTTGGAGCTGGACATGAATTTAGAATCCTCACCGATAGGAGAGACTAGTGCAAAAATGATGTAGATTCAGTTGTAGCTAGCTAACCTTATGTTGCAACTCCAGGACATTAAAAAAGGAAAGGAAGTACAAGAAGAAATATGGTGTACCAGATGCAAAACTGAAGGACACCACAAGGACAATTGCCATGCATTCATGAACTATGTTGCAGTGGGTGAGCCGAACCTGATAAATACACAAGGGATGCCTTGGTTTAGAATATTCCAGACAAGAGGGAATCGGTCGGAAGAGTGTTGGTACTTGCAAAAAATTGTAAGCATGTTGACTATTCCATACTGTAATTTTTGTAAATCCACAGGCGGCCCATGATGAGAAGGATTGTAGAGATTTCTAGTTGATGCAGGAGAAAATGGTGGATACCTATTTGATGAAGAATGAAGAGTAGATGCAAGTTGAGCGGACTCAATCTCAATATTCACCGGCCCAATATCAAAAAAATCTGTATCCTAAACCCCAATATCAACAAAATCAGTATTCGAAGCAACCATACCAAGGTGGAAATTTTTGAGGTCAAGGAAAACAAGGAGGAGGAGGATTTGGTCGTGGAAGAGGCCAAATCATATGTTATAGTTGTGGACAACTAGTAAATTTTGCTAGGGATTGTGCGATCCATACAAACACATGTTCTTATTGTAAATCCTTTGATCATACTTTCGAACTATGTCTGCAACTAATTGTGAAGTGAAAGGCTAGAAATGTGGGAAACCAAAACCCTCCGCAGATTCCTAACTAGAATCCAACCATAATATCCAGATGATTTCTTCTGAGCCAAGATAATAAAATATTGTTTTTGTGACAAGAGGAGGTGCTCCGACTGGAGCATACCAAGATGCGCAACATGACCAACCACAGGTACGACCAGTAACACAAAAGAAAGTGTCGTTCGACGTCTAAAGAGAAAAGGAAGTATTCTTGGACATGCGACCAAAATTCATCGATAAGAATCAAGCTTCGACGTCTACTCCTACATTGCCAAGAATACCAATAATGGAGATTTCTAAAAGATTCGATCATATGTTCCAAAAGAAACTGATGAGAAAGTTTAGTAAGCTTAAAGAATTTTTCAAAATTTGCTTATCGCTAATAAACAATCAAGGTGTTGTCGTAGAATTGACATCTCTAATAAAATAACATCAAGAAGATGTGCAACCAAACATAAGAGTAAACTAGGTGGGAAAAATATTAAAGAACGGTCGCAAGTTAAGAATGACTGCCCATGTAGGAGATTGCGATATGGATTACATTATCCTAGATTTTGGATATGATGTCAACATTCTAACAAGACAAGCATGGGAAAGCATGGGGAAACTGATACTGGATTGGTCTCCCATTCATATCAGATTAGAAAATTAATTGAAAGTTCTACATATCGGTCGACTGACTCAAGTACCTATCGAGGTAGAAGGCCTGAGAAAGTATGTTTATTTTGAAGTAGTTGACATTATCGATGACACAAAACCGTATTATTCACTTTTAGGAATTGACTGGGTGATCGATAATCATACCATCATCAATTTAAAAAAATAATCTTATCATTTGAAGAGTTAGAGGTAAGGGTGGTCGCACTAATTGATCCGCTAGAAGGTCATAGATACGTTGAGCCATTAAATAGTGAAGGAAAAGGAGACTATCTTGACCATGTTTATAGCATCACGTCTGTGAGGGATGACTATGTAAATCCAACAACTGAAGGAAATCTTAGTTGGTGAAGTATTAGCTCCTGTACATCAGATTCTAGAGAAGCATTGGAAAACTGGCAGAATCAGATGCATGAATTATTCATGAGAAAGTGAACAAGAATTAGACGGTCTGTGCGATGGGTAGGAACTAAGGCAAGTGATCTACCTACCTATGAAGGTTTACCTAACCTTCTCTAGTACAAAATGAGAAATTAATGACTAAAAAATGACTAAAATCAGGCTATAAACGACTATTTTTGAGTCGACGACTAATAGTAGCTAATTTCCAATATCTTATAGCTAGCCGTATTTCACTTAGTCATTAATAGCTTGAATTATTAGTCATTGATAGTCAATGATTTAATCATTGATTTAGTCATGAATTTAGTCACCGATTTAGTAACTAATTGCAGCAATTAATGTCTAAATATACGACTAAATAAACTACTAGATGATAGCATATTAATGACTAAGCTAAATATGACTAAACATTAGTCGCGCTATAAGATACGGGAAATTAGCTACTAATAGTCATATATATGCAAATTTAATCGTTTTCGTAGTCACAAATTTATGATAGGGTACGGAGGAATCGAACCACCAACCTCCTACCTATAATTAGGTAGGTGCTTTACCATTGAGCTAGCACCCTTTAAGAAGTTGTTATTGCTTGATAATGATGATATTCAAACAAATTTTCCATCATTCAAGCATACAAAGTAATGATTATCAAGTTACTATAGATCCATAATAGCTTACCCTGTACTAGTCCTTCAAGTCATTTGTGCACTTAATAAATGCATTTGAAATACTTGAAGGACTATTACAAGGTAATCCATTATGTATCTATAGTAACTTGATAATCATTATTTTGTATGTTAATTCATCACATTCTATAGAAACAAATATTTTCAATAATAACCAATCCAAGCATGAGTTTGATTGACAATCCAATCTCCCCCTTGAGTAAACAATTTAATTGCAATGTTATAGTTACTCTCCATGCAATGATCAAGTTTTTAAACTTCCAAGCTATCCCCAACAATGTATTTCAACCAAAATCCAACATATACAAAAATTATATAAGAATACTCACAGAAAATATTGGCATGCTTTTGTTATTTGAGTGCCACTCTAAGTAAGATTTCTTAAAATCAAATGATACTAACCATCTCTTCCTCTCTTCCACAAACATAGCCTTTCTAATATAACAACAACAATTTTAGGTGTATTGGGAGCAATAGAAGCAATTTTAATAGTAATTCCAGTGAGCTTTCTATGTTGAATTTGCATAATACCGTGGGATTCATTATCTTATGTGGGTAGCTTTCTATGTTGAATTTTCATAATAGCCTAATAGATAATAGGCTATTAAATTGTTTTTGGGTCCATCATTCTAATTTTTTTGATCACTTATTCTGATTTTGTGATAATCTTCTATTTTAGTATCATGTTTCCCCATTTCCTAAATGTTTGGAGAGTGCCTCTCTATGTCATTCCAATATCGAAAACATGTAATCATTTCCAAGTTTCATGCTACTTAGCCCACGACCTAAACTGGTGGTACTCAATGTAAAACACACGTCATAAGTAACCCACAACATAACCTTTGAAATTTTGAGGGCCTGCAACCCAATCTTGTGGTGCTAATTTGTAATTAGTAGCTCAAATAACCCACAACCTAACCTTACAATAGTACAAGGGCCCACAACATAACCTACCAGATCAAAATATGTGTTCCAAATTCCAAGTCCCATTCACAATCTTTAAAGTTCTGTGACTTATGTGTATAATATTTCAACACACACAACCTATCCTTATGATGTCCTTTTATCCCTGACAGGATGAACCATTAAGATTTTTCCTGAACCAAGGAGAGTCTACAATAATTCCATATTTATTGTTGAGGTTGATGAGCAAAATATTGCAACAAGATATTCTTTGGAGAAGGCCAAGCGACTCATAAAATGGGATTTGGATTGTTTGTCATACTGCAAAGGAAATATATTTAAAAATAATACAATAAGGATTCTTAATATTTCCATATGATTTATAGTGTTGTGTTCAAATTAGTCAAAGATATGTTTGTGCCATCTCTTCTCCAAAGAAGTAGGGAACTATTGAAAGAATAACCCTGGTGAGAGATGAGGTGGGGCACTGTAAGGCTGCGTTGTCCAAGGACTTGCACACTATGTTAATTCACAAGAGCAACACATTTGAGTACCACTGTTGCTAATTTATCAAAATAAATATACCTTTAGTTGATCTTGATATGCTTTACTCCATCCAACTTGTTCACAAACCATCATAGCATTGTTCCCTTTTTTAAATTTCTTATTTTCATGTAACATCTTGAAGGTTATAATGACTTTATAAAAATGTGGTAGAAGGGTTGTCTAAAAACTATAAACGTCAGTAATTTTTGACAGGAAAGGGTGATCATAATATTTCAAGTCTGATGCCAACAAAAAAGGACAAAAGTTGAACAAAGCTCCTATGTCCATATAATCCAAAAACATAACATTTAACCACAGAACTACTTCCCCCAATTTATCTAAATTACTTTTAAGATTTCATTGACTTGTAGAGCTTTGTTCATGAAGTCATCTTATTTTATTAGGCACAAATTTGAAAAAATAAATAAACGAATACAATTCTAAATATAAAATGTGTATATGCAGGTTTCTGAATCATTCAACTCAAAGAGTAATTAAATGTGTATATTTGTGAATAAATGCAGCATCTAAACCATCATATCATATAGTCATAAAATTCAACTTAACTCTTCTATCTTTGCACCATATAAAAGAGACACATTCCTTGAAAAACATCTTACAACACTCAACTTTAAAGTTTAAAAATATCACATAAAAAAATGTAAGAGTTTAGAGACTACATTAAATAATTTGACAAAATATTGCTGAATCCAATTACAATCTTCAGAGCCTCCAGTGCACATGCAGATGATATGATAGCATTTGTTGCAGCAATGGATGGAATAATGTTCTTAACAACACCCTGCCAAATGTTCCAAAAACTATTAAAAGCTGAAAACATTTAACATAAGTTTACCTTCTTAATGAGTACAAAAGCACAAAACACATTATCTCATGTCATAAGAAATAGCAACAAGAAGTAGTAATTTGTTTCATGATTGTCCTCTTTCATATATACTGACATTTTTAAGCCTTTGGAAATATTTTTTGCAAATAAAATATTTGCATTACATATCTGTTACATTAGAATCACATCACGTAAGCATATTAAATAACTATCATAGGAGGGAAACTGTGAGTGAACCTACTTAAAGCATATCAAACAAAAATTTTGTTCAGAGCACCTACAAAACAAATATGAAAAGTAGGCAAGGAAGTTCTAAAGGAGTATTCATAAAATCATTCCCACAAGTAAGCAGCTAGAGACATGTCATGCCACTATAGAGCAATGCCATAAGAATCAATATCCATCTATAAGGTGAATAAAAATTGTCCGGGCAAATAATTCTAGAGTTTGTGCGATATTGCACAGTTTCTGTGGCGTATACTCACAATAAAAATCTATTGTTATTTGTCCCCATGTTTATGTATTTTCTAACTGTACCTGTGAACTTGGAATTAACTGGATCCTGCACTTGAGTTGAGTGACAGTTCAATAGACTACAGTTATTTAATTTAGGGAAGTTCGTCAACAAATAAGTTAAAAAAGACCGAAAATCATTGGGGAAAATAATTCTAGAGTTTGTGAGATATTGCACAGTTTCTTTGGTATATATACTTGTAAGTTGTAATAAAATTAAAAACCCACTATTATTTATCGTATTGCTTATGTTCTTGTTAACTGTACCTGTGAACTTGGCATTAACTGGATCCTTAATTTAGAAATGTCCTTTGGCAGATAAGTTAAAAAATACTCGAATTGATATTGAGGAAGAATATGTGCTATTTATGTATTAAGGAAAGATCACTAAGTTGGCACCATCTTGAGGTCAAGTATCCACTGAGAAAGCTATCTCAAGTTCTCAATTATGCATATCCATCACAACAACAATATTCTAGATTTGCTTGCAAGGAGCTGAGTTCTGCAACAATGTTAAGAAATGCAAAACAACGAAGTGGCCGCTAGACTTGAAAAAAAAAATAGGAAGCCAATTGTATTCTCTTTATTTTTTGTTCAAATAACAAAAATATAATAAATAATTAGTTTTCAACTACTTAAACAAGAGCTCAAATAGTTTAAAAACAATTAGCCTACTTGAGATCAGTCAATCACGATAATGGCAATGGTAATGGCAATTGCTCACATTCACTACTCAGATCCAGATTGAAAATCAAAGCTTGCCTCAAAAGGCTCTGATACCATGTTTGAATTTTGACATGTTCACAAGAACAAACACAAAGAAATCCCACAAATGAACCACCAGATATAGGTGGTAAAACCCTAGCAAGGAAAACATACACAACCCAAAGGAAAAACTCGATTATTCTCTCATCTCAATCATCATAGTACAATGAGGACCTATGTCCTTTTTATGGAGAAAGGTGCTTACATGCTTACTGCTAAGATATATGCAGTTTACTAAGCCACAACTCAACTAGATAAGCCTAAAATAGATGGATGCTTCAAGTTAAGCTTACTTCAATTTGGGATCCAAATGCAAGGTAAGATCAAAATTTGTTAACTAAAGTAAGTCGATCTTATCTCGATAACTTTAATGATTAATTTTGATAATTACAAACTTAATTATTATGCATAATTAATTATTAGATGTGCAGACCTAATTAAATTATGTGCACAAATAATAATGCACCTCTAGCAAGGGGGCCCAAATGTATGTGGTAAAGGATACATTTTACACCTTTCAGATGATGTTTGCTTCAAGTTTTGGGCTTGTATGGGTGAGGGCACTAATAATTACACAGAGATGATCGCGGTGAAGCTAATTCTCATTCTGGATTTAGAAAAGGCATTTCCAGATTAGGAGTATTTGGTGATTCTCTTAACATTATCAAATGGATCAAGGAAGAACAACAGTGCAATAATTTATTTTTTAGTATCATGCTGGAAAAAATCTAAAGGTTTGTTTCTAATATAAACCATTTCATCATTCAACATGTGTACCAAAAAATAAATGAAGTTGCTGATATTTTATCAAAAGAAGGTCTACAGATGCAGAGAGGAATGTGGTTTATTATGGAAAATCGTGCAGGACAAACCTTAGATTATTATCATCCTCCTTTTCACAAAGATCACCAAGCAAGGATCCTTTCATAATTATGGTTACTACATCTATGGGTTTGTTTGGCCTCTTTTTTGTTAGTTTTCTGTAGTTTTATGAAAACTTTGGTTTTCAGATGGTATAGTTTTGTTTCATTTTTGTATATATTTATGGCTGTTTATAGACTTTTTAAGTGTACACTTGATCAGGACTGGTTTCTAACTGATTTATCAGTGGCTACTATGATTTGTTTTCCATTTTTTGGAAGTTGAACATAGAGGATTCTATATCTTAGGAGATCCGATAAGAATCAATATGTATGTTTTTGCTGGACGTGGTGACAGTTTCTAGATCAATGCTTTAAATAGCATCGACAAAATGCAATTTTTTTTCACTTTTTGATGATATAAAATTACAATTATTTTTATGAGGAAAAAAATAGTGCACGAACAAATATATTGAACAAAAAACTAATGTTAAGACCCCAAGAACTACCACCCCAATATAAATTACCCAGATCCTTTATTGATAGATTTTGGTTCTTCTCACAACCATTTCTTAATATTATAATAACATTTTCTTTGATAACCCGCAAACTAGCATTAGTAATTAACTAGACATAACAAGTCCTCGCTTGGAGAGTTTATCCAAAGGTTGCTATCTCAAAATATATAGACCATTTCATTTACAACAATAACAATATTAATAAAGGGAGCAGGACAGGGAAATTCCATAGTTCCTTGCATAGTAAGAAGACCAAATAGTAAAAGGAGATAAAATATGCTGGAGGTTTGAGAATTCAACCACACCTGATTTAATGAATATGTGACTCCACTTATACCATATAACTCTCCTCTCTTGAGTGCTTGCAGTATCATATTGAAATTAAGTCTCAATTTCTATACAGTTCTAATGACTGAAATTGAGCAAGCATTATTTATCATTTTAATAATAGTGTACCTGTGAATAAACCTATTGCATATGCTCTTGGTTGTCTGCATCAAACATTTTTCCATGATGTTCCTACAAGAGAAAAAAAAATAACATCTTTATGTAGGCATGTATTATGAAAACAAGAGATTTAGAAGACCTGTAGCCCTAAATAACTTTCAAATGAAAATATAAGGCATCATACCTCATCCCATTGAATTAAATGGGCATACTCGATACAATGAGCAGTTGTCTGCGGAGTCTCAGTAAGAGTACATAGCAGAAATTTAACTTGTGGTGGGAAAATCCAAACAGTACACTCAAAGCATGGTGTGATTCCTATTAAGATCACTCTGGCATGGCCCTTGAATCCTTCAGTCCCCCCATCAACCATAGGTTTAATTGTTTCTTCGCATGGCTTGCCATTAGAGTTTTACTCTAGATTTGCATATAACAAAAGAAACATTTTTAAGTCAAACTTATTGTAAATAAAACTTTTTACAATAAAAGGGTAAAGTTCAGAAAATGAATCCCTATTCCTATTTTAGTGTATTACAAATGAAAGGGAAAACATGAAGGTTCATGTAAATAGAAATGAAATATTCATGGGCCAAGCTGACAGAGAGTTAACATATAATCATTGCTGCCAAACCAACTGCACCTCTTAACAAAACCATTTTGTCCAAAACCAAATCAAGAGGACCATAATCAATGAACATGGTTGGATCAAACCTCTGTGAAGAAAATAATGGCAAAGACATCCAACGAATTCTGAATTCTTTGTAATGAAAATCTCTTTCTTGGACTAAATGCAAATAAATTACACAGAAATCTAGATAGCTCCCTACATGCCTCTATAAAAATAAAAATGAAGGATTTCAAATGCGAACTTTTGAAAACATACCACAAGTAAAAATCAACAGACTCCTTGGATTCAAAATATAAAGTTGGGATAATGGCCTCACTTACCTTGGCCTAGCACTAAACATTTCTAGAACTAAATTGGGTAATTGGAAACCTATGATCCAAAATGTATTGAGTCAAATTCTGAATTGGGTAATTATATGCTTAGACCCATCTACTAGATTATTTCTTCTTAATGATGTACTAGGACTCACGAGAATTCCCCACTTTCAGTTTCTCATACTTTTCAGCTGCAGTTTCACTGTCATCAAGAAGAAAGAATTTAAGGGGGATTTTTGTGTCTGCCTTCTGAAAACAACATGAGTTTAGGGCCTAGGCACTAGTGATATCTCCCTGTATAGACAAACTCTCCTTGCCAAGGTGGGTCTGTAGACTAGGAGTGTCCCCATCTCAGTTATTGCAAAAATCCACCTTC
Source organism: Pseudotsuga menziesii (assembly GCA_001517045.1). NCBI lineage: Eukaryota > Viridiplantae > Streptophyta > Pinopsida > Pinales > Pinaceae > Pseudotsuga > Pseudotsuga menziesii. The sequence goes on from LPNX010508731.1 coordinate 210,990, forward strand.
AAAAATATTGTGGAGCATGCCCTAAATTATTTCTAATAACCTGCATCCCTTCCCAAGTTGACTGATAGGTCTTAATAGCATAGTAAGAAACTATTCCAATATTCACAATTTATTATCATGGAATTTAAGGAGAAACAAGGTAAATATCTGGAGATATTTCATTGTGGGAGAGAATCTTCCTTCCAAAATATTCTATAATATTCCTTGAATCGCTTTTAACAACGAGTCCATTCGCAAGCTGGATTTGAGATATTAAATAACAAAGTGAGAAGCTGTTTGATTATTCACAAGAGACTAACATTAAAGATAAGGGGAGACTGGGTAAATATCTGCGATATTTCCTGTTATGTATACAAACCAGGATAGATCCATCTTAAACCCGGATCTATCAAGCATCGAGAGGGATCCAATTTCTTGGTGTGTAATTTTGTTTTGATCTTAAATCTTTCATATCCAAAAAAAACTTACACCTCAAGAAATTTGATCCCTCTTGATAGATCTAGGTTTAAGATTGATCTATGATAGTTCTTACTTTTTAAATTTTATGAGCACGCAACATGAATGTTTTTAATTACTTTTCATTTTTGGTAAATAACGCTACGTTACACGACAACATCTTCCCCATACTGAGTTGTAGAGCACCAAGGGTAATAATATTAAAATATAATAAATAAATGAATATTAAAACACTAGTAAGTAAAAATGACTAAGGGGATGCAACCCTTTGTAAATATTCATCACAAGTGCCTCTCGGATCTATATATTTAGGGCGCTCATAATTTACTTCAACCATCTCATATCATTTATATTCAATACAATATTTTTATCTATACATTGGTATATTTTAATTAAGTGTTCAAGCTACGCATTTCCACTGTTACATTGGCATCAGATTAAAATTCGGGTTAAATTCTACATAACCCAGCCATACATGATGAAATCCATTACTGAAAATTCTAAAAATGCAATGAATAAAATAATGGAAGAAACAAACTGAGCACTTGAGAAGCTCTGTGAACCCCCTGTTGCTACGAAAACCGAAGATGAAGTCTTGGATTCCGATTCCAAATCAAATTGGGAATATGAACAAGGTGTGGGCAGCACAGAAGAAGATGAACAAGAAACTGAACTCAAGGTTGAAATCAATGATTCAAGTGATGTTGACATGTCAGAAGTAGGTACAAGAACAATGGAATCTAGTGAGGAAAATATTGAAGCATCAGAAGACGATGAAGATATAGAAGGGACATCTAGGCAGTCAGCAGCTATCTACAGATGATGAAGATTATGTGGAGGATCATGATGCCGATAGAGAAAATAATGAAGCTTATGTTGAGTGCAAAAATAAGACAACCGATGTAACTAAACAACCATGAAATAAAATCTTGACTGGTCCAAAGGTTTTGGTTGTGTTGCCACTTCAAAGCATTGCCCTCGGAACTGTGAAGACTTTGATAAATATGATTCTACCTTTGTGCAAATATGACATTGAATATAAGGAAAATATTTTTGATAAATTTGGTAATGGGAAGGAAGAAGCTAATGAAGCTTCGACCAGAATATGCATATTGAAAATGGGGTTTGATAATGAGAAGATAAGAATAGTGGAATACTAGAAATGGGATGACTTTATATAGTAATGGAACAGTCACCGTGTACGTTATTATGTATGCACTCACTTGGATGAGGGTATCCTTAAACAAAGAGGCACCATCAAATTTTTTGGGCCCAAATTACCTTGGCAATTACAACACAAAAAAAAAATTATATAAATGGATCGATACTATTCAAAGTAATATACCTAAAGGGAGTTTAAAAGTTCTAGACATACTGTACCAGCATTCTGAATGAGCACATGCACAAATGAATCAGATGGTAATCTGCAAAGAACACGCCATAAAGATGTACAAATTGAAAGTTTTGATAGTGTGCAGGTGCCCTTTAATTTGGATAGACCTGCATCCCTTCGCAAGTTGGCTCTGAGATCTTACATAACAAAGTGAGAAGCTGTTTGATTATTCATAAAAGACTAGCATTAAAGATTAGGGGAGACATGGTAAATATCTTGAACCATTCCTGTTATGTATACAAATAACATGATAATATTAAAATATAATAAATAATTATTACAACACTAGTAAATAAACATGACTAAAGGGATGCAACGCTTTGTAAATAGTCATTACAAATTCCTCTATGATATATATATATATAGGGCACTCACAATGTACTTCAATAATCTCACATCATTTCTATTCAATACAATACTTTCATATATACAATGGTATAATTTAATTATAAAGCATTCAAGCTACACATTATTGCTGTTACATTGGTATTAGAGTGAAATTCAGGTTGAATTCCACACAACCCAGCCATACATGATTAAATCCATCACTGAAGATTTTAAAAATACATTGAATAAAATAATGGAAGAAATGAACAGAGCACTTAATAAGCTCTGCATACCCTGTGTGTAGCCAAAACCGAATATGAAGGCTCAGATCTTGCTTACAAATCAAATTGGATATGTCTACAAGAAGGCGTGGGCAACACAGAAGAAGATGAACAAAAAACTGAACTTGAGGTTGAAATGGATGATTCAAGTGACGTTGACATGTCAGAAGTAGGTACAACACCAAGGAAACTAATGAGGAAAATATTGAAGAATCAGATGAGGATGAAGATATAGAAGGGACAACTAGACAATTAGCTACAGATGATGAAGATGATGTGGAGGATAATGATGAATATAGAGAAAAAATTAAGCTTATGTTGACTGCAAAAATAAGACATCCAATGTAATTAAACTATCACGAGATGAAGGCTTGACTCATCCAAAGGTTTTCGTTGTGCTGCCACTTCAAATCATTTCCCTCAGTACTGTTAAGAGTTTGATAAATATGATTCTACCTTTCCTTTATTTAAAGACAACATTGAGTATAAGGAAAGGTTTTTTTGATAAATTTGGTAACAGAAAGGAAGAAAATAATGAAGCTTTGACCAGAATTTGGATATTGAAGGTGGGGTTTGATAATGAGAAGACAAGAACAGGGGAAGACTGGGAATGGGATGACCTTATATAGGAATCAAATAGTCACAACATACGTTATTAACTTATCATATCTGCACTCGCTTGGATGAGGGTATCCTTAAACAAAGAGGCACCATCAAATTTTTTGGGCCCGAATTACCTTGGCAATTACAAAAAAAACAATTATATAAATGGATCAATGCTATTCAAAGTAAAATACTTAAAGGGAGTTAAAAAATTATAGACAGACAGTGCCATCATTCTGAATGAGCACACACACGAATGAATCAAGCGATAATCCACAAAGAACATGTCATGAAGATGAACAACTTGAACCCCAAATGCGGGTGATGATGCCATCACATGGCATGGATAGGTGGCTGAAGGAAGTAGGAAAGGTGGCCGCGTTGAGTTAATAGGAGGAATAGAGAGATAGGATTCAACCCTGGCGCATTAAACATGAACCTTCCCCTCAATCACCTCACTCGTACTACCCAGTAATGCTCTCTACCACAGCGGATGAGAATTAACTCTCTACCTGCATCGACTCATGAGGATATCTTGATTGTAAAGCAAGAAAACAATTCACTATGCTTAGTTATTTATACCAAGGAAATATTGTAACCCAAGGTGTGAGTTGCATGTAGGGAAACTCAAATAAAAAGTTGGGAAGCATAGTAACCGAAGGGAATAGATCACAAAGTTGGATTGTGAAAACAAAACTTAATTTATTACACCTATTCCAAATGCAACTTGATACCAAATCTCAATTTCAGGGGATCCAATTTCCACAAAAAAAGCAAATAAGGTATACTGGTTCTGGTTTGAAAATAAACCTCAAAAATACGATTGTGGGTTGCATGAAGGGAAAATAAAATAACAAGATAGCAAGAATAGTAAACCAAGGGAATACATTGCAAAATTGGATTGTGAAAATAAAACTTAATTTAATACACCTATGCCAAATGCAACTTGATACTAAATCTTAATTTAAGGGGATCCAAATTCCACAAAAAAAAGTGAATAAGGTATTTATTATTAAATACATATTGGTTTTGGTTTGAAATTAAACCTCAAAAATCCGATTCATTCATAATGAATGTTCTTTCCCATAGGACCTGGATCAGTACGTAGCCTAACAGTTCGTAACTTCGTAGAGTCAATCAAACCCAAGTTGTTGCTGACTAAGAATATGAAATAGGCTAATAGTCACTGCAAGATCTAGTTATATTACCCATTAATAATCACTGCAACATATAGTTAGCTTGTTGACTAAAAAGAATGGAATAAGGCTCATACTCACTGCTTCCAGTTTGGTCCTTCATGTGGATTAGGGGAGAGTAGTTAGTAAGAGAAATGGCCGTCCTATTAAGGATTTTATTCAACATTGAGGAGTTATGCATTAACCATAAGAAAGTATTATTTATAAGAGTTGGATTTATAGTTTCATAGGGGAGGCATCCTCAGCAGTTCCCCAACCCAAGGACTAGGGAAAACATCCTTTTTTTTTCAACGACATCACTGGGACAACAGGGGATGTACCATTCTCCTCCCACACCCTCCTAGTCCAGGGATATTTCTCCAAGTCTCAAGGGAAATTTGGGGGACATCCTCAGCACGACCAATCAGTCCCATGGATGCCTAAACATATGTTGAAGCCACCAAATAATATCGTGTCCACTGTGGCACCCTGCTCAACAAACAGGTATGTCATCTATGTGACTACAACCCAGTATACAATGGCATATTGGCAGCATGCATAATATGCACCTAACTTCTTCAACTTCAGTTACTGTATAGATACCATCAATATTTTATATCTCCTCTGGTTATCCCATCCTCTGCTTTGACCACTTCTACCTTGTCAAGGAACGTGCAAAAACAATTTCAACAACATTGGAAGTTTTAACAGTTTTTAAGGTTGTTAAAAGTCTGGGAAGGAGAAACTTAAATTCATGGGAACAATACCATGAGAACTGTGTTACATTGATGCAGACATCATCCAATGAAGCATGACAAGGTGATTATCCTATAGATTTTGCATTCCAATTTCTCAAAGTACATAACTGTAATGTTTTTAGTATTTACCATCACCAAAACGCACATTTTTTGCTCAAACCATTGAGATAGAATCACTACATGGCAGAAATCATTACAAGTCCCCAGCCCATGGTTTTCATTTCCAATTTGTATAGTGTACGATTCTATGTATGTACCCATTAAACTTTATGTTTAACTTATTTTTTTCATACTAACATATAATTTTTTGCTATCTAGCAGGACACAACATTTACACTCATGGTTTATCCTATTAGAAATGTATGTATACTAAATATTTGTGACATCTCCCATTTTTTGTCAGAAATGTCTTACCAAAACATAAAAAATATCAGCAAGATCCAGTTCAATGAAATCATTGTCTTACAGGTCAGCTACCAAATACCTCAAAAAGCTACATAGACAAGAACCACCACCATAACCAAATATGATAGAAATTGAGGCATTGAATACCAGAAAGAAACCATAGACAAACAAAAATATTAAATAATATATCTAAGAAGGTGAAACCCATACTGCAAGTTAGGATCTTGATTCATATTAACCACTGGGCATCTATGTTTAACATTTGGTCTCTTGTTGAAAAACAATAAAAACATTTATTAAACTTTGACTTCATAAGTTCTAACAAAATGTAATCTACCTTAAGGGATCATAATAGGGAAGACATCTACCAGCAGTTTATAGAGAGACAAATATCTTAAAATATCATATTAGTGAAGACATATCTATCCAAATTTTATCCAAGTTACTTGGGTTTCTCCCTCTCAACGTTTTGCACCAAGCTGGCCTTATATGCAGAACATTTATTGCAGGTCTCGATGTTTGTCTCCACCCTTTATGGGAGCTGGTCACACAGTCTTATGATACCTCTTGGACAATTGATGGTTTGTTCTCACAAATTGCGAGTCAAGACATATCACAATATCTCTCATAATGATAGGGCATGTAGACTATGTTTCCTAAGGGGGCCAGATCAAGAATTTTTCATTTTCAGGTGCCACATTTGTGAGATCTGAGGGAGATCTTATTGTCTTTACAAACACTATAGCTAACTAGGTAAGATAAATTTATTAATGATGAGTCTCAACAAATAACTAAAATAAATTAGGTCAATGGGATGTGATGAGAATGCAAAAGAAACTCCTAAAAGATAAACGCGTAATAAAGGAATCTACATAAAAGTAATGATCGAAGAAAAAACAAATGTAAATGACTATATCGATCTAGATTCTATAAAATGTAAGATTAACCTACTGCATAGTCACAGTAGAAGTAGAAAGCAAGGCAGAAGAGGAAAAAAAATTAAACTTGGGATCCACATAGGGTAAATATATCACCACAACAGAAGAGGAAACTCCAGACTCTGCATCTAACACATAAATACTTGGCCTTGTTTCTCAAAGAGACAATTGGAATCTGATAACAGTCCTTAATTGCTACATCAAATCTACTAGATTGACCACATATTTCAACCCATATTTCTCACCAGGAATGCCATGTTTCATGTCAATGCTGCAGATATTGCAATGGCACATGGATCAACAAAATTTTTGTGGACAAGAGCACATCAAATTTCTAAACATAGCTCATTATTAAAGGTTGTTAAATAGAACAAGGTGCCACCTCTTGTTGAATTGGCTGTGCAAAAAAAATTCAAAGAGAAATCTAGGTATTCCAAGGAACTTGGCCTCAAATGGTCTCCCTTGCTCGTCTGCACCTCGTCTGATCCCTTACAGACTGGTAAAGTGTTTCTCCATGATACTCTTGAACTGAAACATATTAATTTGGAAACAACTTGGGTGACATCAAATTCTAGGTCTATCACTTCCAAGTTCTCTGGGCTAAAAAGAGGCTCTTGTTGCTCCCTAACAAGATCTATCTAGACAAGGATCTTACAAGGATCCAATTTGAGTTTAAGCATGATCAAGCACAAGTAGTGGCCACTAAAGAGGACAACAAAGAGGCAGTTATTCAATACTCTAAGGTAGTGATTTGTGCTTCTCCACCTTTGGGGTTGTCACACCCTTGGATGACTAAATGATGAATTTCATGATTTGGCCATTTCCATGTGCTTTTCACAATGTTAATTATGAGCATGATCTTATTTTCATCACAAATACATATGAAATCCATGAAATAATGCTTCCATTAACTCTACATATCATGAAGACTTGACTTTTAAAAAGACAAACTAAGATATGTGGGTGTTCGGGGCTCTAGGGGTGTTGCTATTAAAATTCAAATCCCTAGGTGAATACTCCTCTTATGCTCTCAATCAAACAAAATGCTATTTTTTTCATAGCACAAATCACACAATATCTAGAAAGTAAATAGCTGATGTGTAAAACAATTACACACATAGGATATTTCTCCTTCAAATCAGCTTATTATTAACTTAATCAAAGCTTACATTTTCTAGGGCTAAACTCTTATACATAAAAAATGGGTCCCTTTAAATGTATGCATTAAGTTGGAGATTATCCAAATGCAAGAAGAAGTGAGAAATAGTGCCCAAACTATGCATAGAACATAATCTTATATGGGTATGCGGCCTCATATGGTTGTCTAAATGCCCAAGTTACATAGATGATGCTTCATTACTATTGCACAAATCCCCCCCCCAATGGTTCACAAAAGGTGTTGTTGTTGTCCATATCAGCCCATCATTAGAGGTATACTACTAGTATGAGGCCCAAACACCACTCAACGTAGCCAGTATTTCTTCCTGTCATGTCTCCCTTCCTCTTGTTATTTTCTGTCTCTAGAAAATTAATAGTGCTTAAGAGAACAAGAAACTCTTAAAGCCTATTGTAAGTGAAATTAGGAATGGAGTTCATCTACGGGAAGAACAGGAGGGATTTCACAACAACCAGTGCTGAATCAAATAAACATACTCCTGAACTACCCAAATTGCAACAATATCTTCAATATGGATTTTGTTGGGCCTTGGGTTGACATCAATAGGGATTTTAACCTAGGATTGTCTCAAACACGTGTTGCAGCTGCAACTATTTCCCAAATTTTTAAATTTTTTTTGGACCCTTCTTTTAATTTTATCTTGCCTGGATTTGTTTGGGATTGCTAAACTCTATTGTTCCTCTGCTACAAATTTGGATCTTTTGAGGTTGAATTGAGGTAAATTGTTTACCACTTTCGAAAGTTGAATGATTATCTTTTGTCCAGCTGATGCTTTTGACTGTGAATTTGAAATTAATGGCCTTTTGATTTAAAAATGATTTCCTTTATTGATGTCAAAAGTTTATTTATGTCTGGATCGGGGTGGTAGTTCTCTATGCAGCCGTCGTTGCGGAGGGTAAGTAGTGAACTTCCTAATTGACAGTTCTTATTTTCACCAATGCACTTTTATTTCATTTTTCTTTGGACTGTTGGCATTTTTATTTTATCACGTTTGAAGCATGAGCCTTCTATATCACCGCCTTTTCGGAGGACAAATAGAGAATGGGCCGATGGATAATTTTTCTTTCACCGATTACGTGGTTTTATTGGTTCAAACTTTTTTGCTTTGCGATGATTTTTTGTTTTCGCTATCGAAATGTTTTTGGCAAATAGTTAGAGTTCTAGTCTCGAGCGACGCCACCGTTTTAGAGGATTTTTTGTTTATCTCACTGAAACTGTGGAGATGATTAGTGTTAAACTCACCGATCCGTAGTCATTAAAGTTTTCGATCGTCGATGTTTTCAGTTTGTTGCAGAACCCTTAATCTGTATGACTTCCGTTGTTGCGGTTTTCTAGCAAACTTTTCTGCCGACACATTGTGATTAGTCCTTCCGATCGCTGATGCCTATGTGTTTAGTGGGTAGTGGTTTCGATCTTCGATGCCTGTACGACAGTTTTTAGTTTTTTTATTTCGCTGACATTTTATTTTGCCGAGAAACCCTTAGTCTATATGACTTCCGTCGTTGCGGCTCCTTGGTGAACTAATCGCCCAATGCTTAGTTATTCCGCTCACCGATGAAGGTTTTTTCCTGTAGTGCTCTACCTAACAGGTAGAGCACTAGGTCCATCTCTCTTGTGATGTTCTGTATACTAAACTCATTTTAAGTTAGTTTTTGATAAAAATAAAGACATTTAATCATATTACAGATTTATATCCAGGTCTGTTCTATAAATTTTATAGACATATGTAAGTACAAGTATGAATTGTAAACATATTCAAGTAAAAATTTCGAGCTGTACATGTTGATAACTTCATGAATTTTTCATAAATTAGACCATAATAGCATGCATGAGTTTAGTATCTACATACCTGAAATTTAAATACCTGGAAACAACGATTGTGGTAGATCCAAGCTCCTTCTTCTTCCATCTTTCTGTCCGAGCCTTAATCAATAAAATGATGTGCCTCCCTGCCGACCAGCTCTCATCATGTGCTGGCCCTAGGAAACCCACGGGTTTCCTAGCCCCCGAGCCCACAGACCAATAAGACCGAGAGCAACTTCCTCTCCATTCTTTTTCTCCTCAGTATCAGTCATTTACAGATATTCTCGTCCTTGAGTTGTCCCCCTCCTCAAGTATTTTCCTCTCCCTTCTCCTCATGCAGAGTCCAATCCCCCCTGAAATCCCCAAAATCCCCCTCCTTATACCTCCTTCCCGACCGCCTTCCTTCTTTCACCGCCCTTCTTCCACCGCCCTTTCATTAATTTATGTTATTTTTATTCTTGGGCAGTGTGGTTAAATTTAAGTTTGACATGTGTTATTTTTTATTGACGGTACGTGTTATACCACCTAACCAATGCCCTAGAAATTTACCTAATGTGGCTTGCTTAAGTTATACTGAGCCGTAAGGTAATGGTTTTGTTAATTTTTATTTATTATTAACTAAATAATAAATATTTAATAATTAACCTTAATAATATGAAACAATAATAATACTTAGAAGTAAAATGATAATTAATTTTATTAACCAACAATTAATTAATTATAATCTACTGATTAATTGCTCGGAATGATAGCATTGTTTATGTTTAATTAAATAAAATTTCTTAATAATAAACATTAATTAACATTAATATGGGGATTAGTGTAAGTTTAATTTTTTTTTTATAAAAGAACTTACTAATAATCATGAATTAACATTAATATGGGGCATTACATTTCCTGCCGAATTTTTTCACCAGAAGGTCTATATATTGGGGTAGGGTATTATTTTAGTATTACCCTTGTGAACTCGCGTCGGTTTCGTCCTTGCTGTTCGAACTGTACCAACGTGCTTAGCTGTCGGGATTTCGTTCGTTTGGAGTGCTACCATGGAATTTTCAAACCATCGTGTCGAATACAACTTGTTTTCCAAGTAGGCCAACCATGGTTTCTCCTTTCTCTTGATTTTATTAGTCATTTTGGGAACTAGGGTTTTCCCCTGGTTGGGTTTTTCTCTTCGTTTGGTAGTTGGCAGTCTATATATGAATTTGTATCCTTACGGCGTGAGGTATCAGTCAGTTTGACAGTATTTGTGGTGGGGGTTTTTCTTGAGCCTGTTTTTAAGCTGCTATGGAAGTTCAATCTCGGTCCGAAGGTTTAGGTGGTTGGTACAGACAAGCGTTACACTGTCTGCACCAACTTTTTCGGGGTTGCTTATGGCTATCCGGGGGGGGGGAGTTTCAGTTTTCTTTTTGTCGTAGGCATTTACCCTATTTTTATGGGATGCCAGAGAGTTTGTTGTTTGCTCAAGATGGGATTTCCATGTTTTTTCAATCACCGGATAGGGCCTAATTTTTCGAAGACCAGCCTCACCGATAGGGTGGTTTGTTTTTAGCGAGGAGTTAGAATGCATTTCGTTTTAAATGATGCATTTGCTATCAGGGTCAGGTTTTAGTTGCAGATGGACTTAGAAGTTTAGACCTAGTTTGCAGAAGTCCTTTTTCCTGTTATTTTCTATTATGCATTAATATTCTGGTACTTTATTTGTTGAGAATGCATATAGAAGAGGCAAATGTTTTGATACAATTTTTCTTCATTCTTAGAACACTAACTAAAAGCTCTAATGGTCTAAGAACATGTTTGGTTTATGACAGGGTAACTTCTTCAAAGGAGATATGTCTAAAAGACAAAAGAAGAAGGCTCCTATTGCTGAGGGAGAACCAGATGTGGAAATCATTACCAAGGTGGAATACATTTATGAAGATACAAGAGCTACCACTAGACTAGAGCCAGATTACAAGTGGGGTGAAATATACCGGATGATTTCAAATCAAAATGTGCCTGATGCAGGGTTCGAAGAACTGAATATATATGCAACCATCGATAAATATGCTCTAATGAAGGTAGCCACTAGACCTGAGTTGTTCCCATGCTTTGAAGTGATTGGTTGGATCCTGCCTAGGGAAGATGTTACCAAGATGATCTTAGAAACTACTGCCAAATAGGGCTATGCTGCATACAATCCTAGTTATGTCTCACTGGCATATCACCTGCCTCCTGCTCAAGTATACTTAACTGAAAGTTGGTTGAAAGAGATAATTTTGGACCTGGTTGAGACAGTCAAAAGAATGATGATACCAGGGAAGAAATTTTGAACCAGGCCTTTAGGGGAATATGAAATAGCCACTCTCAGGACCCATTATAGATTTATAGCATTGATGCTGAATAGAGTTTTTGGGAGGGCTCATGTAAAAAAATTCAAATTGGGATGGATACCAATCATTTTCTATGTGGCCACTCAGGGGACTATATTCAATTGGGAAAACATAGTGTCCAATAGCCTCTCAGCCTGCATATCTTCAACTTTGGGAGGGGTGTTACAGAAGAAGCCAGATTTCTATATGAGCTCTATCTTAGTGGACTGTATATTATGTACCTAGTCATTTCCAGCTTTAAGGTGTAATTGGGACAAGGACATGACCCCTATATACATTGCATACAAACTATTTTGGGCACACAAATATTATAGCCACTACAAAGAGATATGTGAACATTTCGTTATGACTTTGTACACTTTAATCTTCCTGACAGAATGCAACTGCATGTCCGAGGAGGCATTCAAAGTCATTGAGGAACATAGGAATTACTATTTGACTGAAGAGGGAATGTACATTAGAATGTATGGTTGATCTAGGGCACCTTCTCTACTCCCTAAGTATGGCACTGATTATGTGGTACATAAAGAGGTAGTTAGGCAGGTATATCTTGATAGTGTAGGAAGCTTCTTGTTTGAACATAAGAAGGCAGCCTATCCTGCCATACCTCTCTAGCTGGGAAGTTACAAAATTTCAAAGGTCAAACAAACTGCAGAATTCGTACAGGAGTTGGATCACTTTCATTTTGGGGAGATGAAATTCCACAGGAATGACTCCCAAAATAAGGTTGCAGAGCATTGTAAAGAGGCAAATGTTCACTTTGAATACACAAAATTCTGGGACAAGGATGAAGAAATATTCAAAAATGCAAAGAATATGACTGCATTAAAGAAGATATTTAAACAAAAGATCACCATTGTGGGTGGTAAGGGAAAAACCGCACAGAAGAAAGCTGAAGAATAAGAATCCAAAAAGAGGGAAGAGGATGCTAGGAGGCTAGCACAAGAGGCAGAGAGTTGGCTCAAGAATGAAGAAGAAGAAAGAAAGAAAGCTACAGAGGAAGCGACAAAGAAGGAAGAGGAGGAAAGAAAGAAGAATGAAGATGAAGAGATGAATAAAAAAAAAGAAGAGAGTGAATGTCTAAGATTAGCAGGAGCTAAGAAAGACCAACAAACCACTGACCAAATAGATACACAGGTAGCACAGGATCGTACAGATCAAGGGCAGGGACAAGATAATCTTGATTCCCAGGAGCTTGCTGCAACTTCTAGCAGCACTCAAGAACAAGTTGTTTTTTCTAGTTTGAATTTGATACCTTTTATGCAGAAAGAAGGAGAAGAGGTCCCTGATTTCAGCACCATATTCTATGACAAGGAGAAGAAGAGAATTGTCAAGGGAACTAAGAAAAAGGTCGAAACAGGAGGACAATCTGGTATGATGATTATTGATAAAAATTTGGTGCAGGGGATAGATGCAGATCCACGACTGACAGCCAGAGCTGGGGTGGCATTAACCCATGGCACTGAAGACAATGTGGATAGACTTATGACAGACCTTGAGCAATCAATGAAAAATGCAGGACAATTAAATGAAACTTTAGAAAAGGAGAGGGATGAAGGTTATAAGATGAAAAGGAAATTTAAGGACATGTAGAATGAAGTGAGGACTTCAAAGGCAGAACTCCAGACTCTGCATGCAAACAAGATGACCTTAGAAGTTTTTATAGAGAGAATAAAAAAGGATGCCCATAATAGCTTAGCAGAATTATAGAGGCTACAACTAGAGTATCAGGTGTTGAAGACAGAGAAAAATGACCTCAAAGTATCATATGAAACTCTGAGTGCAAAAAAGGACCAGCTACAGAGCAAAATTGCTAAGTTGGAGGCACAGAAGGCCACTATAGAAGAAAGAGAAAAGCAATTTCAAGTGCAGGTAGCAAGTTTTGAGGGACAAATTGCTTCATTAACAACATCACTGAAGGATGTCAGTGAACAGAAGACTGATATCCAGCCTTTGAAGGAGCATGTCCTAGCTCAACGAAGAATAATTCACCAACTGCAAATGTGTATTGAATAAGAAAGATGTAAAATCTTACAGATAGATAGCAGGTTGGCAGAAATATTGGACACTACTTCATATTTTGTAGATATATCTTAGGATATTTTGGAAGTCCTAGATGGAAGGATAGTAAGGATAGAAACTAATGAAGAAACCATTGCAGAGTTACCAACTAAATATCAACATGGATTAAAGCAAGATTACGACTTATTAGAGTTTGCAATAAATACAACAGAGGAATTCAAGAAGACTGTGAAGAAAACGAGAGGAGCCTATACTGAATACTGCAAAAGGGTGCTGGTCACCTACAACAAATGCCAAGTTGATGCAGAACAAAGACTGGATGGATTACCAGAACATGAGATGCTCATAGAACAACTACAGAGCAGGTACCAGGAAGATGAGCAGAAGATCCAACAAGTCAAGGATCTAGATGAGCAGATCCTGAAGAATGTAGTAGCTCATGTAGCTATCAGCATCCATTGACTTGAAGATCAACTACGATTGAGTCCAACAAGAATAGAGGTGGTTAAGAATCAGGCTGCAAAGTATGAGATCAACATTCGTTTTCTTGAACCCTCAGATTTTGAAAGCATAGAAACGGAGGCTCAGGTGTGGAAAAAGTTCATTAATGATCAAGCGGGGCTCTCTTCATAAAAATGCTCTATTAAATTTTTGTTTTAAATATAATATATTGTATAATGTATGAGAACTCACTACGGGACAAAATTTTGGATTGAAAAGTTGGGGAATCCCAAAAGTCACTTTGGGGCAGCCCAAAAGTTTTGCCTTTTTGTATAAGTATAGGAGAGTTAGATGTAGAGGGGGAATTTTTCCCAGATAGATTTGTGATATTATGTTGTAAGAAGAACTATTTCCTTTTGCAATAAGAATTACAAGTTTCCTATTGGAGAAAGCTTGGTGGAAGATTTCAAATGCTGTGCTATGGATTTGTTGAATGTGAACTATTTTGTTTTCAGCTTGTGTCCATTAATTGTGAGATTGTTCTAACTCTTTGAACCTATGTTCTTATTATGAATGCGCTCTAGTTTATTCGATGAAATTTCCATTGTGAGTAATGAAGGCTTTTCATAAACAATGAGCTATCTCGTTGTTCATATATCTATTAATGTTCATGTGTTTTGAAATAAGTAACAACTATCTGTGATTTTTCTTAATGCATGTGCAAAAATACATTACTCATTGATAAATGATAATCTTGCTCCCTAGGGATAGGTTAGATAGTTAGTTTTAGTTTCTTGTTGTGTGTGATTTAGATGCGAGTGAGTTAAGATGAGAGGTAAGAACCTGCACATCACATTGTGATCGCTCCTCATATTCTCTATCAATCTACATTCTTAGATAGGCACTTGCATATCATACTTAAATTCAAAAAACTAAAATATACATAGTGGACCGGGTCGTAACCAGTAAAACCTTTTATTTTGTTACTTGACCTACGGTAGCCGGACCATAAACCGAATGGATTCCCCATACCAAACATTAGCGGGCTAGTTGGGAACATTTACTGGGGAGAATCCCTAACTATTTTTACCTACGAATTTCCAGGGATCAACAGTTTTTGGCGCTAGAAGGAGGGCCGCTAGTGCATGGCTGGCTGAGGAAACCCATTTCCTCGAAATTATTCCACCGGTAACAGTTCTGAGAGTAGTTTGTTTCCCAATCCAATTCCTTAAGAGAAAGGTAAAGATTTTTTGTATCCTGTCAATAATGAAGTAGTTGACAATTTGAGAAGAATTACTAGGGATTATACAAAGAATATTGGAGGATTACCGATTATCCCTAACTTACCCAGAAGAAATTATCAGAAGAAAGACCTCCCTATATTGGAAGACGCAGTGTTGGTTGAAGATTTTGAAGAACTAGTAGAAACAACCTTACATGAAGTTGTTCAACCTCTAAATTAGTTGGAACCAGATACACCTTACTGTTCAACTGTTCATTCACCACCTCATTCTCCACCCAGAATCATGGCAAATGTAAACGCAAATCAACCACCTAATCCACCAAATCCACCACCTGCTTGGAGGGTTAGATCACCATTAAACCTAGCACCTCCTTTGCATGACTTACCTCAGGATTTTGAGAAAATGTTGCCTAAATTTGACGCAAGTGAAAAGATTTTGGTAGATGATCATTTGCAAATCTTTTACTTCGCTATAGAAGGACTACGGGCTGGAGAACATGAAGATGTAGTCTGCAGATTGTTCCCTCATACCCTGAAAGGAGCAGCGGCCTCATGGTATTTTGCTCTACCTGCAAACTCAATCACAGACTGGGATACATTTAAAATAATATTTAGAAGTAAATATGCAGTCCAAAAAACTCATGTATCTCTAATGAAAGGGTTACGCGCTTTAAAGAAAGAAAGAGAAGAAAAAGTGCATAGTTTAACTCAAAGGTTTGCTGCTTATCTAAAGAATTTTTCTGCAACTGATAAACCATATGATAAAGTTTTGATTGAATACTATACTTCAGCTCTAGGGCTTGAATTGGCCATGTTTGCCTAGATGTCAGTCAAACCTACATTGTCAGAAACTTATGAAGAAGCTGAGAGGGTAGAAGTTGAAAAAGAGAGCATAGAAGATTATCCTGAGCAGTCAGGA
This sequence comes from Pseudotsuga menziesii, assembly GCA_001517045.1. Lineage (NCBI taxonomy): Eukaryota > Viridiplantae > Streptophyta > Pinopsida > Pinales > Pinaceae > Pseudotsuga > Pseudotsuga menziesii. The sequence goes on from LPNX010508731.1 coordinate 227,303, forward strand.
GAAATTTTTTTTGGTAAGAAAGCGTTGTTACCGACTAAGCCTAAGGATGAGCAATCACATGATTTTGAAGGGATGGTAAAGATGATGCAGAATATATCCAACAGAATAATAGATTTGGAAAAGGAAAATGAAGCTCAGAAATATTATAAGCCTTAGTATAAAAGGAGAGAAGACAACAATCAATCTAAATCTCCTCCACACAGTCTTGCATCAATGAATTTAACTGAGGTGGGTATGGATAATTTTTGCACCTTTCATCAGCAGCCTCATTCTGAAAAAAATTGCCCTCAATGGATCATTTCAATGACATTAGTAATGAATCATCTAATGGACTCTAAACTAACAGAAGCTGATGATGAGGAAGGAAAAGGTAACAAATCCACAGAAAAACAAGAGGATGATGCTCTGGTTTTATGGGATTGTGTCTCACTTTTTGATATAGAAGACGAAGGTTCTCTGAAACATGAGGAGATATTAGAAACAAATGTGACAACAAGAAGTCAAGGTTTGTTAAATAAAGACAATTCAATACTTCCAAAGATTAAGAAATTTCAAGAGAATATGAAGAAAATACAGAAGAACAAGACCGCTGAAAAAATACCTGAATTTATCATTACCAGTCAAGATCCAAAACAAGTCAACATGCTTGTTAAGCCTATTGAAGACAAAGTTGATAATGTCAAAGAAAATCTCAAAGCACCTGAGATGGGGTACGATATTGTGGAGGACATTAAAAGGGCCAAGGCAAATATTTCATTATTTGAAATGTTTAATGTACCTTAATAGAAAGAAAAAATGTTAAAATCACTTTAAGTTCTAGAGGAAGAGCTTCCCACTAACAACCAACCTATAGAAGAAATTGTTGAAGAAAGTGTGGGAGGTCAGGCTAGGTTTAAAACCCCACCTTTCCTCCCGACTTTTGAGATTTTAAACCATAATGTGCACAATTGTTTAATAGACTCAGGGTCAGTAGTCAATGTTATGTCACTTTTAGTTTGCAAAAAGATCAATGGACAACCTAAACCAACTACCTGGTAGGTTACTCAGCTAGACAGGACCAATGTGAAAGTAGTCGGGGAAATGGAAGATGTTCTGATTTGCTTATCTGCCAATGAAAATATATGTCAGTACATTGATATTGTAGTAGCAGACATACATGATGTTTATGGACTTGTTTTGAATCGAGACTGGTTAGCAAGGCTAAATGGGTATTTCGCATCAGATTGGTCACATCTATGGTTGCCTCATAAGGGAAGACCAAACCAGATAAAAATATTAAGAGAGTCCCACATGAAGCACAATGTTACTCAATTGGAAGAAAAAAATGAACCAGTAAATTTTGTGTTGGGAAATTATCTAATTGAGCTAGAACTAGGAAACTACCAAGCAAAAGAAGCTAGCAGTACACCAGACACCCATCTCGATCTCCTTCGATTTTCACGGGCTGATGAGATTGATTGTAAATTAGTAGGTGTAGTTTTTGATTCAAGTACAGTAGGATTAGATAATGGGTAGGACTTTTTCAATTTTTAGTCAAGCCTAGCCCCTCAACTTACAAGTTTCCAGATTTACAGGGGTGGGCAGAGAACTAACCGGTTAGTGGTTTAGTTCTCTAATTTTATTTTTCTTGATTATTATTTTCTTGATTATCTTGTACATAAATAAACTGATTTGGTTGTTTATTTTTGATTTATTTTATTTCTGTTCGTTTTTAGTTTAGATTTTGATTGATTTCAATAAAAGAAGAAAACTTTTGGTTGCATGGAGAGCATTAGAATTTTGGATTAACTAAAATCCTTGGTTATAATACTGTGTACTGTTGATTTATATGAAAGAATTCCTTCTAGTTTAGCAGTTTTCCTAAATGGCTATGAACACATTGAAGTCCTACTTAATCCTTGTAAAATAACTCGGGATCAAAAGGTCTAGAATAATATTTCGAGGCTCCATCCATCTCACATTTAAAAATGTCTTAGGGGGTGACAGCAAAATACCCATGGAAAGGAAGCAGGGTAAACAATATATTATATATAAATGATCCCATGCCAAGAATTGAAAGCCAAAAGGAAAATGAGAGTAAAAAAATCTCCTAAGAAAGCAATATGTATCAAAACAAAATACTGAACCATATGAGTACAAAATTGCCAAAGTTCTTCTCAGTCCGTGAGCTGAAAATCAATACATCTCTCACACAAAAGGACACGATGGATAGAGGAGGCTGAATAAAAAATTTATAAAGAAAGGCATGCAAGAGGAATAAAAAAGGACAAAAAGGTCCAAAAGCACAAAAAAATGCAAAATGGCATGGGAATGAGGAACAAATGAATATTTCTGTTTACCATATGTTACAATCCTGTGGTGTCCAAGTTGGGAGCTACCCGAAGACAGAGGTAAAAAATGAAATTCATATTCCTGGCCTCAAAAGAGTTATCTTGACTTTGAAATATTGGTTTCCATTTTCCTAAATTGGACTATCATCAATGATTAAAAGTACATACATTTTCCATTTGGGAAATCCAAACATCTAGAAGAATTCAACATGTTGGTTTTATTGTCAAACAGTCTGTTACTTAATGAAGAAATTGTCCAGAGATCTGGGTTCACCAGTTAGTCATCAATTGTTGCAGCTGTAACTATTTCCCAAATTTTTGAAAATTTTTTGGACCCTCCTTTTAATTTTATATTGCTTGGATTTGTTTGGGATTACTGAACTCTATTGTTCCTCTGCTACAAATTTGGATCTTTTGAGGTTGAATTGAGGTAAATTGTTTACCACTTTCGGAAGTTGAATGATTATCTTTTGTCCAGCTGATGATTTTGACTGTGAAGTTGAAATTGATGGCCTTTTGATTTAAAAATGATTTCCTTTATTTATGTCGGAAGTTTATTTATGTCTGGATCGGGGTGGTAGTTCTCTACGTAGCCGTCGTTGAGGAGGGTAAGTGGTGAACTTCCTGATGGACAGTTCTTAGTTTCACCAATGTGCTTTTATTTCATTTTTCTTTGGACTGTCGATGTTTTTATTTTATCACGTTCGGAGCATGAGCCTTCTATATCACCGCCATTTTGGAGGACAGATAGAGAACGGGCCGATGGATAGTTTTTCTTTCGCTGATTACGTGGTTTTATTGGTTCAAACTTTTTTGGTTTGCGATGACTTTTTGTTTTCGCTATCGAAATGTTTTTGGCAAATAGTCGGAGTTCTAGTCTTGAGCGACACTGCCGTTTTGGAGGCTTTGTTGTTTATCTCACCGACACTGCAGAGATGCTTAGTGTTAAACTCACCAATCCGTAGTCATTAAAGTTTCTGATCACCGATGTTTTTAGTTTGTCTCGGAACCCTTAGTCTGTATGAATTCCGCTATTGTGCTTTTCTAGAAAACTTTTCTGCCGACACATTGTGATTAGTCCTTCCGATCGCCGATGCCTATGTGTTTAGTGGGTAGTGGTTCCAATCTTTGATGCCTGTATGACAATTTTTAGTGTTTTATTTCACTGACATTTTATTTTTCTGCGGAACCCTTAGTTTGTATGACTTCCGTTGTTGCAGATCCTTGGTGAACTAATCACCTGATGCTTAGTTATTCTGCTCGCCAATGAAGGTTTTTTCCCGCCAATTTTTTTCACCGGAAGGTCTATATATTGGGGTAGGGTATTATTTTAATATTACCCTTGTGAACTCACCTCTGCTCCATCCTTGCTATTCGAACTGTACCAACGTGCTTAGCTGTCGGGATTTTGTTCATTTGGAGTGCTACCATGGAATTTTCGGACCATCCCCTCGACTGCAACTTGTTTTCCAGGTAGGCCAACCATGGTTTCTCCTTTCTCTTGATTTTATGAGTCATTTTGGGAACTGGGGTTTTCCCCTGGTTGGGTTTTTCCCTGGTTGGGTTTTTCCCGTCATTTGGTAGTCAGCTGTCTAAATATGAATTTGTGTGCTGACGGTGTGAGGTATCAGTCAGTTTGACAGTATTTGTGGTGGGAGGTTTTTCTTGAGCCTATTTTTAAGCCGCTATGGAAGTTCAATCCCGGTCCAAAGGTTTATGTGGTTGGTACAGACAAGTGTTACACTGTCTTCACCGACTTTTTCGGGGTTGCTTATGGCCATTTGGGGGGG
>LPNX010508731.1:231582-243515 GCA_001517045.1 Pseudotsuga menziesii
ATTATGATAGTTTATTTATTGAGAATGCATATGGAAGAGGTAAATGTTTTGATACAGTTTTTCTTCATTATTAGAACACTAACTAAAAGCTTCAATTGTCTAAGAACATGTTTGGTTTATGACAGGGTAACTCCTTCAAAGGATATATGTCTAAAAGACAAAAGAAGAAGGCTCCTATTGCTGAGGGAGAACCAGATGTGGAAATCATTACCAAGGTGGAATACATTTATGAAGATACAAGAGCTACTGCTGGAGTAGAGCCAGATTACAAGTGGGGTGAAATATACCGGATGATTGCAAATCAAAATGTGCCTGATGCACGGTTCTAAGAACTAAATATATATGTAAACAACGAGAAATCTGCTCTGATGAAGGTAGCCACTAGACCTGAGCTGTTCCCATGCTCCGAAGTGATCGGCTAAATCCTGCCTAGGCCAGATGTTACCACGATGATCTTAGAAAATACTGCCAAACAGGGCTATGCTGCATACAGTCCTGGTTATGTCTCACTGGAATATCACCTACCTCCTGCTCAAGGAAAGATCCAGCCAACCAAGGCACACACTTTTTAAACCTATTGATTGAGGAATTGATGGAATAATTCCAGATCCAACATAGAAAGACAACACCATATCACCCTCAAGCGAATGGTGTTGTCAAAGCATTTAACAAAATCCTCGAGAATAAGTTGACAAATATTTGCAATGTCCAAAGAGATGACTGGGATCAAAAAATTTCCATAATACTATGGGCATATCGTACGAACCACAAGAAGTTGACAGGATGAACTCCATTTCATCTGGTATATGGAGAAGAAGATGTGATTCCCATGGAATACATTGTACCCATCCCAATGGTTGTTGAGATCATGGAGATGACAAATGTTGATGTTGTTAAGGAAATATGGTCGCAACTTATACAGTTGGAAGAAGATGTTTTTGTCGTAGGATATCATCAAAATGTTGAGAAAGAACAATGAAAAGTATGGCATGATCACCACATCAATAACAAGAAATTTCAGGTCAGAGGACTTGTTCTTCTATATGATAGAAAATTCTTCAAGAATTTGGGTAAGATAAAAACACCCTGGTTAAGGCCATATATTGTGATGCATATCACTGACGAAGGCATAGTGCAATTGCAAAAGTTGGATGGAAGAAATGTAAAAGGACTGGTAAATAGAAGTCAGCTAAATACTTATTAGGTTAGTCGTGACTCAGTCGAATGACAAAAAAAGAGAAAAGATAAAAGAAAAGAAAATATAAAAGAAAGAAAAAGAAAAAGAAAATACTCTGGAAATTTTTTGTTTTAATCACATGAAATCAGTTGTCACAAAGAAAACAAAAAGAATGTCATAAACTGCTAATATGTTGTAGAGAAAGGAAAATTTTCATAGACTCTTTGTCTGTCACAAAAGGAGAAAAAAGGGCGAACACAACCTGTTTGTCGCAAGAAAAGTAAAATGTCAAAGGCTGGATACCGATCGTAGGAAAAGTGATGTTGTCGCAATTCAAAATAGAGTCACATAAATGACAGTTGGCTGTAATTAATGTAAAGGAACCCATAACTAATTTAAAATATTGAGATATTTTGGTGGCATGCTATTTGGCCACTTCTGTATTTATTGTACAATAACTACCATGGATGTGACAAGCGAGTGGAGGCATGCATATAAGTTTCCATAATCATTCATACGGTCACCCATGTGACAGAAAGGAAAACTATCTTCCCATTTATGTCCCACTCATGTGAAGGACTGACACAATGAACAACTAGAAATTATTACCATTCACACCCGAGTATTCAGTCATTTTGCTGTATTCGAGAGAGAAATTGCTATCTGAAACTACAAGAACTGAACTGAGTTTTCCGTGGAGCATGGTTATTTCAATTTCCAGCACAAGCACAACTACAAAATATGGTATTGTGACTACATCACCTACAATGATCATAGAATAAATTGCTGCATATGTCCCACCGTAGCCTGCAACACCAAAATAAACTGAACATGATCCATTTATCCCTTCATTCAAGTTACAACCAGACCCGTTGGGTCCATCTGGTACAACAAGGGGGAAACGTTCCAGGATCTGGAAGAAGAAAGCAACATCACTAGCACCATAGGAGGAGGATGAGGAAGAGTCATCCTATGTAACTATGCTATTATATGTCCCACCAAGACGATATGATGTACCAAGAATTAGAGTTCCCAAGAATGCAAGGTACCCAATGCAATCACAAACTATGCCAAAAGGAGTTTATGAGTCGCAGAACATTCTGTCCAACCTTTAGAGGTTGACCTTCGTGGATCACGACACAAAAAAAGTGAGATTTGGACATGAAGAACTACATGGTGGTTATATAGGATGCACCAGATGGCCCAAATCGCCTAGCTCCAATGGAATGGGTAAGAGGAGTAGACCATAAAGGTTTATTGTCGTTGCTATATATGTTGCATTTTGACTGAAGTGTAGAAGTGAATGCATGTGCCAAAAATTTATTGGTATCATTTCATGGTGGATACCTATGTATTGAGAATAAATTTTTATGGATGTCGAACTCATAGCAGCAATAACAAGACTACCACTTGAAGGAATAAACACAACACCCTTCCTCAAGAAAGACCAGGGCACTATGCTGATGAACAAGATGAAGGAAAAGTATGACTTGTCTAAGGATACCAGAGTTTTCTTGATCAACTCCATCAATGACCATATTGTTTGATTTTTTCGTGAATGTGTTAGCTACCAAAGTATTGCGGAAGATGCGAGCGCACCAATGTACGATGGGTACGATTACAACAACAAAACTCTACGTAGAGAGAATTCAAATTAACTGGTCACATTATTTGTTGAATGAGTCATTAGCAGATGCAGAAGAGTCATAGGAAAAAGGTATTGCATTCTACTACTCTTGGCTACTCATTTTTATTTCATTTGTTAGATGGTTGGAAGCAACAAACTACCAAGTGGTAGACATACAAGTGCGTTGTCGAGGAGATTGATACCAAAATATTTGGTTCGATAAAAATAAGAAGGACCGATAGAGAGAAAACAATGTGAAATTATTTATGTACAGAGAGGCCCTCTGCTATTAGGTGAAGAGGCAAGCAAGAATTATAGATGAAACCATTCGACGGTTTCGAAACATCATTAAATTTATAATTGGGACACATCATATATTGTTATAGCTGCAACAAGATCCACATCGCCAACAGTTGGTGACCCAGTTTTTGTCGTTTGAAGAAGTCAAGGCCAATGACCCAAGATTGTATGGAAGAATGGTAGTTTCCTGTCACATATGACATACTAGCTACCGAAGAAGAGCTGCGGCAATACGACCCACAAATGCAAAAGGATGGTGAGCAAGGAGGGGACCCACCACTGCTAGAAACACAAGATCCAAAACCTCCCCAGAATGGTTCAAGTAAAACCTCAAAAGACCCATGGGTAGGAGAGAAGAGGAAATAGACTGAGGTAGAGTATGATGAGACAAGGCGGAAGAAAATAAAGGCTAATAAAACTACAGACACTTTCGACCTTTATGGTGAATATTTTACCCTTCTAATAGAATCTATGGAATAAAGTGTGACACAAACCTTGAAGAAACTAGAAGAGTGTCAAGAAGAGATATCATGAAGTATAACATATCTACTATAGATTCCCTACAAATACATTAAAAAATTATGGGTCACAGTCGACTACAGGTTGCCATCAATAGTCGCAAGACTTATCTAGGCCACCATAAGAGAGACCGAGTGATTTATACATACCAATTAAACCGATAAAGACTCAAGTAGTGGGAGAAGCACTTTACTTGGGCACAACATAGCTGAATACTATGGCTAAGAACTTGGGCCATGTGAAAATATATATTTTTTGCATATGCCACTATACAAAGTTTATGCAATGTTGAATGTCTCAGTCACAGAAATGAAGGTAAGAGAAGGAACATTGATCAAGCAAGCAAAAGTATCGAATAAGGTTGTTATAAAAATGAAGAAAACAATCAAAGAAATGGAAAAAAAAGCCAAAACATGGGAAGAGGAAATGCACGGGCTCGATAATGTTGTAGCACTTGCTTGCAATAATTTTTTTATGAAGGGATAAAAAAGGAAATGTTTGCAGAGGCCAAGGTCATCCGACCTGGTGAAATAATAGATTACCTCCACAAAAAGGTCATAGAATTATAAGTGCAGGTAAAACCCACTACACCCCTAGAGGTGTTAGAATAAGTAAGGATGACAGTAGCAGAAGTTGTGAAGAAAATAGAATAGGTTGGGGAACTATGTGCCAAGGTGGTTGAACAAGTTTCTCAAACTTGTGAAGCATTGATGGATGACGTGGATCTAGAAAAAGTCACAGAGAAGCTATGCATTGTTGAGACAAAAGAAAATCACTCGAAGAATGAAATGAAGAAGTTACCCTTAGCTGAGAAAAAAATGCAATGTTGGAACACATTAGTTTTGAACTTGTGGAAAACTTGTAGAAAGAAAAAGAGGATGTGCGACAAGAGACATAAGAGATAGTGAAAATATTTCAATATTTTCAAAGTAAGGTCGTCACAATTGCAGAAGTTTTGGAGTAGCGTCGTGTGGCTTGAGACAAGCCACGGGTGAGTGTTGGGGGCCTATTGGCCCTAGGAGAATATAGGAAGAATTCAGTTAGAATGCTGCTCGAAATGAGAATATTTTGGTCGCATGATAGAGGAATCTGTGATGAAGAAAGATAATACAGAGGAATTAGCGGGAGAAGGAAAGTTGCAATAGAAGAAACCTTGAGGGAAGAAGTACACGATGAAGGGAAAGGTGTGATGAGAACAACCACAATGGAAGAAACCATGATAGAAGGAGTGTAGCAGTTGAAAAGGAAAACTCAAGAGATCGTGGGTAAAAAGTTGATTAGAGTCACACATGGTTTAGGGAATAAAGCATCTTTGTATTTTAGGTCGATACTGCCTACTAGCAGTTGTAACATAAATGAATAAGAATAGGAATGAAATCATGTTTCCTAACAGAATGAAGTCGAAAGATAATAACATGTAAATATTCTATAAAATAAATAACCCAATATGTATGCGGGTTACTTCCTAGTCTGTTAATTCCTAGTCAGTCAGTTGGTCTGTAGTTGTTAGAAGAGTTGAAGAGTTGTAGAGAAGAGTGAGTCGGTCCAGGCTGTGTGTATATTGATAGTAGAGTGAAGGGGAGGGAAACTTTTGAGACCAGATAGTAGAGATAATGAGAGTAGGGAGAATTCTATATAGAGTGTAGAAGAATATCTAGAACATAGTCTAGAATTTGAGTGCACAGACAAAAGGTGCCATATATTTCTCATGCCAGGTGAAGGGTGCCTTTGTGGTTTTTCTTGGATGGGTTTCCACATTAAAGGTTGTGTCAAAGTTTATTTGATGAATGTGTTTGTGTCGCACGAATGTATGATGTGAATAAGTTTTCATGTATTTTATTATAAATAGTTCTTATATGCATCTGTAACACTATTTCCAGTTGGAATCAACAATAAGGAATTGTACTGGCTGTTGTAATATTTGTTGATGAATAAGTAGAAGTAAATATATTGAATTTGCATAATAAATATAAGTAAGAAATCCATCGGATTCGGTCGAGCGAGTTGGTAAGGTGTTGCGAGAGGAGAAATCCCCACCCAACTACAGAAACCTAGTTCTTGTAGTTACCCATAAGAGATATCTCGTGTGAGACTGCATCTGCGTCGTGGGTGCTGCCGACTGAGCCTTTCTCTGTCATTAGGGGAGTTTTGAGGTAAAAAATGGGCCTCAAATTTTTTTTTTACCATTAAAGTTCACTTTATAAGAACCAATAAGATTCAAGATGATGATGTCAACTATAAGGGTAAAATTTGTAAAACAATGGAAGGAAAAAGAAAAAACTACTTTTTTCTTATTGTATTTTTGGCATATCTCCTTATCGATTCACCCAAATTTTGAGTTTGGGGACTCTTTGGATGCGGAATTTAATTCCGCATCCAAACCATATACACACTTCATACTTCTGAGGTACCCACGACACCCAAAAATGAAAATTTCAATAAAAACGTTTTTAATATTAAAAAACATTTTTTATTGATATTTTCATTTTTGGGTGTCTTGGGTACCGTAAAAGTATGAAATGTGGGTATGGGTTGGATGCAGAATATAATTCTACATCCAAAGAGTCCCCAAACTCAAAATTTGGGTGAACCGATAAGGAGATATGCCAAAAATACGATAAGAAAAAGTAGTTTTTCTTTTTCCTCTCCAAAATTTAGAACTTTTATTTTATTATTTCCCTTATGAGGCCCATTTTAGAATTCAAAACTCCCCTAATGCGAGCCAATATATTGGGATTTGTTTTCGTACAACGAAGGTCTGAACCTGGGTCAAAGGGACAAACTCTAACAACACACACATGTGTATGAAATGTGATTGAAGTTTTTAATGGTTAGTTTCAAAAAATAATAAAAAATCTAATTTTCTAACATAAATTTAAAAAACTATGTACGCCCGAGTGAATTTTGTGTATATTATGCTAATATATATTTTTTCAAAAATTATGCATTTATCACTAAATTATTTTACATGTACACAAGTCACTTGTTAATTTCCTAAATTTTACAAGAATAGACCTATCGTTAAATGCAATTTTGGCATATCAAATTATATATATATATATATATATATATATATATATATATATATATANATCTATCTATCTATCTATCTATATATATATAGCCAACATAATTCCCTACAATTTGTTTTTTGTTACATGTTCACAAGGCATATACAACACCTGAGTGGGCCTAACAGTTAAAAACATGTGTTATCTCCATGCAGGTCACCTGTTCGAAACCAGTGGGGGGTAGGGTTTCTCATTGGCATGTTGTGACAAAGATCGAAGGGTAGGAGACCCCTAGGATAGAGGCTCACCCCGATAGGCTTTAGGATGTCTTGACCTGTGTCAAATCATAAGTTACCGTTATATTTGGTTTGCGGTATGTTGGATATACTCTTGGGTGGTTGTTTTTCCCATGGTTAAAAAAAATTCACAAGGAATATATGAGTTTTGAGGGATAAATGAGTAAAAATTCAAAATTTCACCGTCATTTTTTCCAAAAAGTGTTACCCATGTTCAGGTATTCACCCTGCAATGGAAGTGATATACATTGACCTGTTGTTTGAGAGAAGGAGATACATTTATGAGATATAAAAGTCTTTTCCAAATCAATTGTTCCTCCATAGTAGTAGAGGAAACATCCATTGCAGTGACAATTGATGTAATGGTATATCACTATTTTGGATGCATAAAAGTTAATAAAATAACTTAGATACTTAAAAAACAATCTTTGAATAATGATGCACTAAAAAAGATGAAAATCATATTACTTGATGATTGTGTTGGGTCTTTGAAATGACCATATTCATAGATTCTAACACATACTATTGAATTGCATAGAAAGAAATAGAAAACAAAATATGTTGTCATCCAATCATAGAATTACAATAAATAATTTGATAAATTAAAAATGTTATAATTACCTACATTGGTAAAATATCAAAATTACATACAACGTTGATGGCCAATTCATTTAAATCCAATGATGGAGGAGAAGATTTGTGTGATGGAGGGGTATCATTGGATACTAACTAAGCACAAACATAAAATGTTAAAAATATAGCAAAATTATATGTTTGACATTTCTATGTGAATTTTTAAATATAACTAAAAAATATGTAAAGATTGATGGACTTGTATATCAAAGGAATCAATAAATAGGAAATTTAGATGAAGACCCTTGGAATTTTTTTTGACAACATGTTCATGGATATAGAAGAGAAACACAATTCCCTATGTAAATCCTCTCTACCATGATCAATTCTAGGTGAATATTCCATACCATGTGTTGCATAGAATGACTCATCCCTACCACAAGAAATATTTTTTGAATCCCCCTATATGTTCCCTTGACCTCACAACTCTCAACAAATGTTCCATGGTAGATCAATGTACGCTATAGCTATAACAATGCATCATTTGTGTTATCATGCATGTTGGGTGTACTAAGAGAATATAAATAGGGATAATTTTGGGTGTGAGGTTGGAGATGTATATGGTTTGGATTATCCTTAGCATTATTTCTATATTAACGCATCCCTATAATAAGACTAGGGAACCTTAAAATACCAAAAAAAGTTGACAATTTTATCTAAGGTAAAGTTGGCATACAATTTCCTAAGGAAGTATAATGGCATATATATATTTTCATGAAGGCCTTAATTGAACACCATGTACCATCAATCCATGTTTTTATCCATGATACTTAGTTCTATAAACCAATTGCTTGAAATATGTGATATGTTAGTCTCAAGAATTAAGTCAATGCTAGGGTTTCAAAAGAGAAAAAACATCAAGTCTTTTGTTATACTTATTTTTTCACATCTTGATAATTAAGCTTATCCATATAGAAATTCCTTCTCATGACCCTATAATAAGTTATGTTTTTAAAAATATCCTTTCAACATTAACAATTGTGTTAATGATAGAGTGTTTTACTAAGCGAGAAACATAAATTGTCTCCCTCTCTAAACATAGCATATAGATGTCTCAAAGTTGTCATTTTCTTTGTTTTTATGGAATGTGGTATGAAATATATAATAAATTTCTCAATAAATGTTAATAATATGTATTAAAACTATTAGAAATAACTTTTCAATTAGATGTATCTCAAGTGGTTGTGAGGAAAGTTTATTACCTTCCCCAATAGTTTCAAATCCCATTTTGTGACATGTTTTCTCTTAGTGAGTTGATTGTTGATAAGTCGATTAGGTTTAATGTGCGAATTATTTTCCCCAAGATATGTTAACTAGAAAAAAAAGTAAGAATAACAACTATACTTGGCAATATATATTTCTTTAATCCATGTGGTCAACTGGCGTTATTTCCAACAAGATAAATAAGAATGTTCTATCTTTGGGACTTGCATCAATAGGGTTGACTTTCGTTCACTTTGTGTACTTATGGAATACTTGGTTTAGTGTGGTTGAGTTTGATTGCTACTAACATTGATTTAGTATGATTGACTATGGTTTCTATGAATTGACTTGGATACAAAGGGGTTAGGGAAAATTTTAGGGGAAAAATTTATGCTATGGACTATTTTCAACCTTTTTTCCCAAAAACGATTCACGAATTTCCCTTTTTTTCAAAAATGATTCGTCAAAATTCCACAGAATATTTTTTTTACTCTAAAAATCTCTAAAATTGTCCAAAAGCTATATAAAGCCCTTATAAATTTTAATATATTTACAAAATATTCTTCAAACATTTTATTGCAACAACTTTAAGAATCTGTATGATTGTCCAAGGTTTATACACTTTGAGAAAAATATGGATCCTTAAAATTTTCCCTACTAGGGTTGACTATGCTTTTGTTGGTTGGTTATGCTTAACCTTAGTTGTCTTTGGTTAACCATGGTTGAATGTGATTGACCATGTTCAATTAAGGTTACTTTGGTTGAGTGTTTTTGACTTGGATCACTATGTTTGACCATGGTGGACTTCATAGAATTTGGTTGATTGTATTAGGTTTACCTTATTATGGTTGATTATGGTTAAGTATGCCTTAATATCATTGACTTTTGTTAACACTAGTTATTGTGCTCCCTAAGGTTAACATAGTCAACCAAAGTAAAACATTGTCAATCATAGTTAACCATAGAGAACTAAAGTTAATCATAGTAAAAATTGATACAAATGGTTGACTTGGATGACTAAGGTTGATTTTTCATACCTTGGATGCTTAGCTAGGTGTGGTTGAGTTTCACTATGGTTGACACTGATTAACTTAGATACCTAAGGTAGATTATAGTTAAATTAGTTTTATATGCTTGACTATCATTAATTGTTCTTGGAATGCAATTAATTATGTTCACATTAGTTGAATTCCATTGAATGTTGTTGAATGGTTGATTATGATTGATCATGATGAAGTTTAATTGACTTTGGTTCATTTTAGGACTATGGTTAAGTACAATTGAATGTAGTTAACTTTGGTTCATGTTGGTTGATTTCCTTCCATGGGTTGACTATGCTTGATTTCATTGGTTATGGTTGACTATGAATGATTTCATTAGTTAGGGTTGACTAAGTTAAATTTGGTTGACCATGTTGACTTTAATTGATTTTGGATTTGAATGAGTATGCTTTACTTGGATGACTATTGTACCATGGTTGAAATTGTTATTATGGTTGACCATGGTTAACTAGTTTAATTGTGGTTGATTAATGTTGATTATGAAAAACTTGGCTGAATATTGTTGATTATGTTTAGCGTAGAAAAGTTTGGTTCACTACGATTGACTATGGTTATCTGTGGTTTAATTTTCTTGACTTGGATGATTATGGTTGACTCTGTTGAGTATTATTGAAGAAAATTGAGTTGGCTCATTACATTTAATTTCACTAGCTATGATTGATTTACATTTAGTGTCATTTTTTTTGTTTTTTTTGGTTGACTTGGCTAAGTGTTCTTGAGTTTCATTTCACTTTTACTGAATTTGGTTGTTGACTTGGTTGGATATGGATGACTTGATAACAATGGTTTATTATGTTTAACTAGGGACACCTTTTGTTAATTGTGGTTGATCATCGTTTACTTGACTCACTATGGTTTACATGAATTTTACATCACGCTTTAAAAGTGAGGAATGTCACATATGACACTTTGATAATATTCAATTATATTAAAACTTACACTCAATAATTTTTTTTTAAATTAGTAAAAGAAAAATGATATCTCCTTGTTTTTTGGTGGATTATGATTAACTTTGGTCTACTATCACCAACTTTGTTAGACTTTTTCTTTTAATATGGATGTTTATTGCTAACTATAATGAACTATGTTTGACTATGGTTAAGCATAGTTTTTCTTGGATGACTTATTTCAAAAAGTTATGTCCCTTAAGGGTTATGTTATATTATGACATTTATTAAGGGTTATGTTGTAAAATTATAAATTTCTTGTTGGGTCCTCGCACAAATATGGGGAAATTTTTAGATGTAATTCATGTTTTGAAAAACATGTTCTTGTTGTATAATTCAACAACACATACGTGTTTCTTAAACATAGGAATAGAAAAGTTCGAGGCATCTAAGTGGGATGCCATGGAGGATAGGAGAAAAAAATCGTATGTATTTTAGAGAAGCAAGACATGTACACATTATAAAGTATAAAAATGCATATGTGTTTTGCAAATCATGTTTTATTCCCCAAATAAGGCCCCTAACACCCCATAACACCCCTCCCAGACCCCCTGAAACCCCATATCCAACTCCCTAATGTACCCTAACCCCCTAACACCCCCTAACCCCTTAACACCCCCTATCCTACTCCCTAACACCCCTTACCCTGTAACCACCCACACCCCCTCTCCAACTCCCTAACACACCCCCAACCTTGAAACACCCCACCAATACCTAACACCCACTCTCCAACTCCCTAACACCCCTTCTCAAACTTCCTAACAGTCCCTATCCCTAATCACCGACACCATCCACCTAACCTTGTCTCTCCTCCTAGGTCCCTAACACCCCCATCCCTAATCTATGTTTCTCTCTTACCCCTTTCCTCCTCTCTCTAACCTTTACTAACCCCTTGTCTCACTCTCTTTCTCCCCTTCCTCACTAACCTCCAATATCCTAACACCCATTAACCCATTAACCTATAACCCATTAACCCTTACCTATAACCCATTAACCACCACCATATCTCTTTACATATATCCCCTTACCACCCACCAATCCCTCCCTCTCTCTCTCTCTTATTCTAACCCCAACAACCACACTCCTCAATTATCCCCCCTTTCTCACTAATCACTCTACTCCTCTGATAACCCCTACCCCCCCCCCCCCCCCCCCCCCC
>LPNX010508731.1:245856-256575 GCA_001517045.1 Pseudotsuga menziesii
TACACCTTACCCCCACCCTTCAATCTCTCCCCTAACACCCCAATACCCTCACCTCTCTATGTCTCTCTCATTACCCCTAACTCACCCTCTCTCCCTACCTAGAACCACACCCTCCTCCCCTCTATTTCTCTCTCCTACTTCCTCTAACCCTACCCCCCCTCTCTCTATATATCCTACTCCCCCTACCCCTACCCCTCTCACATTCTATCTCTCCTAATCGCCCCCCCCCACCCCCCCCCTAACACTTACCAACCACCCCCATTTCTATCTCTACCCCAACCCCATACACCTTCTTCCTACTAACTATCCTAATACTCCCTAAACCATTTCCCTCCAAACCCAATCTCTATCTATTTATCTCTCCCAACCCGCCTTCCCCCCTTACCTCTAAGGTGAATTTAATTTTTACCGAAACACATATGTGTTTTGGTTTTCATGGCACACAGATAGGCAGGAAAGGTAATTTTGAATTTAAAAGAAACGTGCTTGTGTTTCTTAGCACCAAGTCTGACCCTTGTCACCTATCCAGGTGCCATCACTTTTCTTATGTGTCTGCTTTGGAATTAACTTCGAGTTAACCAAACCTATGGTATGGAATATGGTAAACCATAGTTAATTATGCATCTCACCATTTTCCTCAATATGATTATGTCTTACCCCTTTACAGTATGTTGCACATAATAATTTTTAATGAAATTTTAGAACCAGATAGCCTTTTTTCTACAAATTTTGAATATGTTATTTAAAAAAATATTATATTTTTCTATTTTTATTCTATTTTTCTTGTGTCATGACTCAACTCAAAAAACACATTGTTAGTGTTTTGTCCATAACTCTTTCGTTTCTCAACCATTTTCAAAAAAACTTCTATGGTGCACTAAAGGACACCTACCTCTAGATTCTTTAAAAAACCATTTCGAAATAATTGCATTAAGAAATTGAAAGGATGCACCCACACTTGGTGTACTGTTTTCGAGGTTCAATCACCTAGAAATTTGTTTTTTTTTTGTTGGAAAATTAGTGGTGCACTAGTACTAGTTGTTCTTTATCTGTCTACTAGTTTTTGTAAGTTGACTCCATCATTTAGGCACTCAAGGATGCCCCCACAAAAACATATATCTTATAATTTGTCCAAAAAATAAAAAAGTGTCTATTAGAAAAGATCAAACTTTAGATAGTTAAGAACATTTTCAATAGAATATTTTTTATATATTCAGAAACATCATTCAATTTCCTACATTTCATCTTTTTTACTCATCACAAGATTCATTGTGTATGCGTATCAAAATATCCATGCGGGATGCCTGTTTTTCAGTTTTCTATTGCATCTAATGTGTCAAAAGAGACCCTCACTAGCTTTCACACACTTCGACATTCCTAAAATTCATACCTAGAAAAAGTAATTAATATTGCATTACAACATTTGATAGTGTTGTTAGAATAATAAAAAAACCCATTCCTATACCTGGGATAAAATAATTAATATTTTCGATTGATTTCCTAGGTCCTACACTAGCTAGTTGGCATCCACTTGCACCATTTAGTCAAAACTTGTTAAAACTGCCTCCAGGAGAACCTTCATAAGATTTTGGACAATATTTTGACAACTCAGTAGACTACTTAGTTTAGTAAGTGCGCATTCCTTCCTTATCTTGTGTTTAACTACTTTTTAGCAGCTTTTAAGGCAAACGATGAAAGCTAGTCACATGGAAAATGCCTTGTTTTTTGCACAACTCATCCTGCATATTTTTCTCTCATGATCATAGGAGTATATTTAATTTCCATGACTTATTGGCAGATACATCTCATTCATCCAATTCATGACCTCCTTGACTGGTTTGGGAAGTGTTTTATGCACCTAGGGGCAATTTTTGACTTTTAGTAAGCCTTGTTTTGGGAGGATTCAACATGCCTCTTAGTAATTAAAATATATGATGTAATTATATATTTAGATAGCCTATTACTTTATAAGTTTGGCTGTTGTAAACTTATGAAATGCAATTTTGTTTTATGCACCAATTTCAGCCTCCAATTTGAGTGGATCTATGCACGTTTTTCAAGAAATTTTGTGAGTTCAATTGATCTGAGATTGGGCTTAATTTTCACATGGTATCAGAGAATATTTAGCTCAATTGTAATTCTCTCTTATTGCTTTTCTAGGATCATCGAAATCACTCTCCTAGGGAGTGCATTCAGTTTGTTCAGGGCACATTTCCTGAAGAAATGGATCAATCTTACCATATCATATTGACTCCATTCAACTACTTTGAATGGAAGGCACATATGGAGATTCAAGAATAATATTTTTTTAAAAGAAAAATGACAATGAATTTTCTAAATAAATTTCTATCATACTCATTGGAATAGAACCATGGAGGATCGATGATTTTGAGCAAAGGTAAAAGGGAGAATTAGGATCATCTTCATGATATTGATACCAAATAATTATTTCAAAAGGAGTGAAAGGTATTGATATTGAAATGATTGGAAGGGAAATGATTGAGCATGAGGAAGGGATTTGTTGAAATAAGGGTGGATGGTGACTTTGAAATTTGGGAAGAGAAAGGAAATGGAATGAATATGAAAATGATAACAAAAATATGACTTTCAAATTATGTAAGAGTGAAATGAGGTCAAATGCATGAAGGATTGGAGAATATCTATGTTCATGTGACTGCACTATGGAAAAACAAAGCACTAGAATAATTTCAAAATTGTAAATTGTCTGATTCATCCATTAATGCAACTTGTCTCTTGGATTCACGGCGGTTCTAAATATGTAATGCCAAAATTCATTCACTAAAACTATTTATCATGAATAGGTTGACTATCACCTTATATCAACCTGGTATTTACATCATGAGTGATAGAATCTCTTTTATAGAAAAAGTCAAATTCCAACAAGAATATTTAACATTTAGGGTTTTGAAGTTGAAATTATTTAATGCTCAACTGAGCGAAGGGTCTATGGATACAAAACATACAAGTAAAATATTTTAAAATTGATAAACTCTGATCAAATCATTTCACACACACACACACACACACAGACACACACACACACACACACACACACACACACATCCCTACTTAAAACCCAGTTTCTGAAACCATTATCTGTTGGAAAACTCTTTCATCACATTCGATTCACATTTAAAGACTTCTCACTCCATTACTTAAGGCCTTCAGAGAATAATGGATGACGAGAATAAATGGTAGTTTTCAAGTTTTTAGGGCTTTAGGATTACATGAAGTCTAATATAACAAGATAGAAATTGAATGTAAAATGTCCATACTAAAACATACCACAATTCCAAATGAAACAAATTAATTTTATTTTGATAGGTAATGGATACGAACAAAGAAAGGACACACAAATTTAATTTCATAGCACCAATAGTCAATTTCTTTCAAATTGTATAGTAGGAAAACTAGGTGTCACTTGCATACCTAACAAGGAAGAATAACCATGTCTATTTACCAAGCTATCCAAAAGCTAGTCCTCCAAGCCTGTTAGTCTCTTTCCTTTTTGAAAAACTATAAGAAGAGGGATAAAAAAACCTCTGTCATGGTAAAACAAGCACAATATGACAACTCTGGATTCCTTCTTGGTAAGTTTAACTCGGTTGAAATCATGGTACAAGGAATTAAATGCCATAAAAAATTGAATGAAATAATGGTAAGCTTGAAAATTTGGCTGACAATTCTCACCATGCATACCATTTAACATTTTCCAAATATATGGTGGACATAAAACTCATTAAACACATTGTTCCCTCAACTACAGATCCATATCTATCGTGATCATAAATCATAAATATGCCACATTCTGAGTTGGTAATGCATGTATTAAAAAAATGTTCTTTTTCCATTTTAAAAGTATAGCGCATCAAATCTATGAACCATAGTTCATTGAATACATTAAAATTCAAAATCAAAGAGCTTAATCAAACTTTATCACATTAAACAACAAGGTGATAAAGGTCCTGAAAAATCACATTATGAAGCATACAACACAAGCTTATCACCAACACATATATATAATAAATTAAATAAATAATATATTGTTATGATAATAGATTCATTTTAAACATTCATTTCATATCTATCTCCATTTTACTAAGAATTACATAATCCCATTTTTAAAAGTGCAATCCATACCATATCACATATAATCAGTGTTCATTTTGAAAGAGAACTCATATGAATTCCAATGATAGAAAACATTATTCACAAGAGTGAAAGAAACCAATGAACCTTCTATCCATCATATGTACAATATTTCTTTTATTTGAAACAACATTTGAATACCCATTTTAACACCTTAGACTTTGTAGCCCCTACCCCACTTTATGATTTGAATGGATTAATTCTAGGTTTTGTCGGTTCTTTTTTTTGCTTAAAGGACAAAATGTATAGTAGAGTCATAGGCAAAGTCAAGCAATGGTTCTTAGGGGAGTCCATAAAATAAATGATAAGTATGGAGTGTTTGCAATATTTTATAAAATTTAAAGGGAATGCAAAATAAAACATCAACATTCATCATGACATATAATATTGTATTGAATTTAACATTTGTTTCCTTGAACAATAACATAACTTTCCTATTGGTTCATGGATGTCTCATTCTTTGAGAATTTTACCATGTAAATTTGGATGTCTCTATCTTTGATCTATTTGCATTATTTATCCATGGAATTCATTCCTTGGTTGTCTTCTTTTGTTTACCAATATTCTATTAGTGCACTTGTGAAGTTAAATCCCTTGTTTGTTCAAATATTGAGGTAGCTTGCAACAATGAAAAAGTGCTTTATTCTCATTCTAAAGACATTATTGTCATTTTCAAAATAAACTTTCAACAATTACAAAAAACATACCTTTTTATAACTGTATTCTTGATTTTGAAGTACAACTAGAAGAGCATGTTCACCATTACCATTGTCCCTACGGTACTAATGGAACTAGGAATGCTATTTTCCCTAAAAATACTTTCTAGTTTTTCAAGGTATGGTATCCTTTTTCTTGCAAGAGATTTGTTAGGGATTATGTATTTCTATATTAAATTAAAACCATTGGTTCGTTAAGTTCACTGCAAGGGAGAATAGTTGAAGTTGAATATGTGGTAAATAACCTTTGGGGCAAGTGAAAAGTTGAAGTAGTTATGGTTGAGTTGAGAGGAACTAGAACATGTTCTGTAGAGGAGTATGTTGGTTGGTTGGATCTTTTTAGTAAATTTTATTGGAAAGGTATATGTTTAAATATTGTGCTGGAAGATACAATAGCATGAATTTCATTTTAAGAAGGAAAATAAAACAAACAAATTGCTTGCCATGACAAGGAGATTAGCAATGTTATCATAGTAATTTATTTATAGCATCTATGTTGCAAGTTAATGGTGGTATACTTAATCTGAAATTTTGCAATTTTGGATAGTAGTGGTTAGTGTTGGAGCAACACTTTCTCTATTTCAGTAACTTGTTGGCATCAATGCAAGTGTCTATTACTCCACTTCTTCATTTTGGAGTGTTGGTATTGATTCTGATGTAGAAACAAGTGATCTTGTGGGGGATTCAAATGTCAATGGTTAGTTTGGACTTCCAGTGTCATTGGTAGCAATCTTGTTTCCGTTCAAAATAATATTTTATGTGAATTTGCTTAATATTGTATAAAGAAAGAGAGATCATATTAGATTATCAAATATATTCATGCGACTTGAAAATACAAAAAATAAAATAGTAAGGTACAAATGAATAAAGTTGGAAATAAATTTGCTTATTAGTTTACACTCTAACCTTTACAGGTACAGTTGTTGTGTCTTCTTTAATGGACAAATGGGGAAGGGAGAGCTTTCTTATAACGAGTTTTACAAGAATGGTAATATAGCCTTTGTATCATTTTCATGAGTTACGATATAATGCATTTATTTTATGTCTCTTTTTATTTGTTCAAATTTCAGATCATAGCTTCTATTACTTTATAGGGAAAAGAAAAAAATATATTGTAAATATTATTATCTAGGATCTTTTGTATTTCCCTAAAGGTTGAAGCCCTATTTAGAAACTTGATTCTAATAAAAATTAGTCATTGCGCCGAAATGTTGTTAATGTATCTAAGTAGGGATGAGTTATACTTTCTCGTCAGATACTTGAAGAGTGGGCTCAACTAATAAAAACCAAGGTTACACAAAACATGGTTGCAATTGGAATTGATAGAAGAATCTAGTGCAAGTGTGGCACTTTTCTGGAAATTAAGATCGGGGAATTGGAAACCTATCCCTATGTTTTATATAAATATATATTTAAATTTTATATTGAAAAAAATAAATGAAATCATATCGACTGTTTATCTTTCATCCTCATTGACAATTGGGGAATGAGACAAAATCACCAATTTACTATAGATTTAATGACTGTAATTGCTATATTATAGAATTATCAAATATTTAGGTTATAATACCAATATAATATGAGCCAATATGGATAAAGGTGAGAATAAGTAAAATCAATTCTCTAGGAGCCACTGTTGCACTCCCACATTATATTCTTAATGGATGTATTCTCTAGTTCCATTGATCGACATTGTGTTCATTAAGTGGACATTAATAAAATTATGTTATATTATCTTATGTAACAAAATAATAAATAAATAAACAAGGGGATGACAAAAAAAATACATGAGAAATCCCCTCATCCCTCTAGCACAAAGAAAGGACAAGCAATGGAAAATGACGTTGAAAAACAAGATGAAGTGGGGAGGACATAGAGCTTGGTGATTTAGATTTTCCAACTTTGGAAGCATCATGTAAGAGTAATATTCCTCCAATATCCGGACCCAACAAATGGAGGTTATGAAAGAATTTGTGCAAAGATTCAGAACCTCCACTCAATTAGCAATTCAAACCAAGAAGAGGAAGGAAATGGAATTAAGAAAAAAATAGGATAAAAAGAAAGGTTGTAAAAGTAATTAGTAGAGAATAAAATATGTGGGTGTTAATCTCATTGATTTATGTAAATATGTTCAACTTATGAATCATTTTTTCCATTCCCCCCTTCGTCTAAATGAATTTTATCTCTTGGAATATTTGAGGTGCTAATGGGCCTCAAGAGAAAATGATTCTAAGAAAGAAAGTTCAACAAGTTAATCCATCAATCATGATGATTCTATAAATGAAATTTCGAGCCAATAAACTATCAAACCTAACTAAATGAATGTGGATAGGATGCCAATACATGGAGATCGATGTGTAGGATGCAACGTGTTTACTTTTCATACTCTGAAACCCCAAAGAGGAAACACTTTCAAACTTCATTGCAAATTCTCATCCTATAATATCGACTCATTTTCATATCATAGGAACAGAGGTCAAGGGTATGATCATCAGTGTTTATGGATTAAAAAAAACCACCCCTAAAGTGTGCCTTTATGGAAGCACTTCATTGGATAAATGAACAATCCAAAGAAGAGAACTGGATTCTTGGTGGGTATTTAAACATGATTACATCCCTCCTAGAAAAGAGAGGAGGAAGATGGAATATTGATTCAAAAAACATATTGTTTGGGGAAACCATAGAGCAGCTAAACATCATTGGTATGGAAACCTCAAATGAAATATTCACCTAGAAAAATACATGAGGAGAAACCCATCAGATAAATTCTCATCTAGACATATTTCTTAGTTTGGATTCCATTCTCATTGGAGGGGAAGAGATCTGCACAAGCAGTCTCCTAGCCATTGGTTCTTATCATTGGCCAATATCCCTTTCATGGCACCAATTAGGGGTACCTTTGAGAGGACCCTTTAATATTGAGCAGTTCTAGATAACCCACCCCAACTTCCAAGAGATGGTGAATAAATGGTGGGAGGAGATCAAGCCACCTAGAGGGTCCAAACTGTATCAACTATAACAAATCAAATCACCACGAGAAGGAAAAGGGAACACCAGCTTCTTCGATAGATCTATGATCCATCATTGAAAATGCACTATACTATAGAATGAGAACTATATACAAAGGACAAAAAATCTAGCCATAAAAACTCATATCTTTGCATAAAATAAACACCAAAAACAACCCTCATTTCGAAAAGCAGTGCTATCGACGGGACCCTTTTGGGGGGGCTAAATTTACAATTTTTTTGAAACCACATATGGTGTCCCTTACAATCAAAATTGTGAATCAATCCTTGAATAGAAAATCAGTGTTGCTGGTAGCACCCTTTCTCATTTCGAAACCATGTTAAAAAAACAATATTAAAAAAGCGTTGCAAAAATGGGAAACAAAAAGATAGTTTTAGCCCAAAATAATTTAAAAGAAGATAAAAATTGTGATAGATTTGTAACAAATTTTGATTTTTTTTAACGACAAGATTAAAAATCAAATTAAAAATATATTTATTAAAAAAATTAAAAAAAATATGTAAATAGCTCATTTTTAAAAATATTAAAAAAATATATTAAAATATTATTTATAACTCATTGTTTCATTTTTTATTATTTTGTTTTATTATATTATTTTTGTTTTTTATTATTATATATTTTGCGTTGTTTTATTTTATTTTATGTTTTTTAAATCCTTAGTCATAAAAAAAAGTAGACTTAGTTATAAAACCTTAGGTATAAAAATATTGTTAAAAAAAGGTAGCTCATGCTCAAAGTAAAATATGAAAACTCAATGACCATTACTTCACTTCCCACAACTAGATGCCTCCAAAATTTTGAAGTTAATGTTCCCTGTGCTCGAGGAAATTTGAGGCTATCTACGTTGAGGATTGATGTTCATTTTTAGAGTTTAGATATGAAGCACCATTTAAAAAATTTAACCATTTAAAAAATTAACAAATATACAATTATTAAATTACAATTCAATATATAACACAAACTCACCATGCACGAGTAAGTTAATCTTATGGGAAATGTGTTCCAAGGTGGAGCCATCAATTGAACATCCTACTTCAAGGCCATAATAGAGGATGCCTTTACAATGACTACCAACACACACCAATTAAATTAGTCTTTGAAAATGATGCAAGGGGAGTAATCTACAATGAAATTTTCTTTGAAAATGTAATATACAGGTATTTAGAATATAAAAGGTGTTGGCATGCTCATCTATCCATTCATAGGTTTCTTTGAGTCCACAATAAGTGATCACTTGATAGTTGACGCATCAACACTAGACAATTATTGTGAATGGTGAACATTTGTCTAATAACACACTAAAAAGACATGCCAATTAAAAAACTTATATACTTTTAAATCAATACTTGAAAATGATGCAATCGAAGTGACCTACAATGACTTGTTGTTGGGGAGAAGGAGATACATGTACTTGAAATATAAAATTCATTGTGGTCTAGTCGTAGAAGTACAACAACATTTGATAAATTAAAAAATATCATCATTACCTACATTGGTAAAAGATCAAAATGACTTTTACCAATTGTCCTTCTATTTAAATCCATCGGTGAAGGGGGGATTTGAGCAATGGGGGAGTATCATTCACATGAAAATATGAACCCAAAATACGATGACATATATGTCTGATTGTTCGACATCAAGCTCTTGACAATCTGACAAGCCTTGCCTTCTATAAATCGATTTATTTTCATTGGATCTCTGAAAATAACATGGTCTGGTCGGATATTTGGCAATGCATTGTCTCATATCTGACTACAAATCTATTAATATACAGATCGGATATCCTACCACATACACATTGAATATCCAACCTCCAATACTTTACAGAAGGTCAGAGATCTGACCACATGTCCGTCGTATATTCGACACATACACCAACAAAAAAAAGAGAAAGACCGACGACATTTTTCGTCGATGGTATGGCATGATCGTCGGAATCATAGGAAAATTCATTCGATATTCGACCACACTAATGTCGAATATCCGATAGATATACCAACAAAAAAGAGAAATACTGACGACATTTTCTGTCGGTGGTATGGCATACTCGTCGGATATTGTGGGAAGGGTCGTTGGATATCCGGCCATGATCAAGAATTTTAAAAAAAAATAGCTACACAAGAAATTATTCAGGTGTCACAATTTGAATACATTCTAAGTAGCCCCACCTCCTTCAATTTTTATGTAAGAAAAGAAAGAACCTCTCAAGCCATGGAAATTTTTGAAATTACTGTGGAAACTTAGGAGCCATTGAAGTTTCAGTCTCAAGCTAGGCTGTGCCATGGAAATGGAGAGTCACAAAAATTATTGCAAAAACCATAGACTACCCATAAAGAAAATGAAATTCCAAAGCATCGAGGTCATAAGTAATCTAGTAATCATGGCCGATCCATATCATTTTACACAAAATCATAGACCAAAAACAAATAACCATAGAGTAAGGCAAATTGTAAGAAACAACAGGTTGAAACTAAGACTACAAATAAATTTACCAAACTCTGAATTATTAACTCATGGCTCAAAAAGATGAGTACAAGTATATAACCAACATATGGTAGAAGGCCAATGCATTTCTAAATAAAACCTTATATCGACATAGAAGATTATTATCACTAAATCAACATTCACTACAACAAATTTGACTTTTAGGGGCGGTTGTCTTCCACCTCCAAAAGTCACTTTGGGGGTAGTTTTGGCTCTGGAGGTGGTTGTTACAAAACCACTCCTAATAGAATCAACACTAAAAATTTTGAATTTTAGGGGTGGTTCTGAACCCCCCCAAAACCGCCCCTAAAAGTGACTT
>LPNX010508731.1:256594-267207 GCA_001517045.1 Pseudotsuga menziesii
GTCACTTTTAAGGGCGGTTATAAACCCCCCTCATAGGTACCTACGAGGACGGTTCACCCCCCCCCTTAAAATTATTTATTACAAAACTTTGGGGGCAGTTTTAAACCCTCGTCGTAGGTACCTATGGAGGCGGTTCGAAACTCCCCCTAAAACTCTTTACAAACCTTTGGGGGCGGCTATGAACCCCCCTCATATAAATTTACAGGGGGGGTTTTGAACCCCCCTCATTGTAACATACAAGGGAAGTTTTGAACCCCCCTCGTAGTGACATATGATGTCATATTAGAACCCCCCTCATAGCCATAATAAATCATAATTAATATATATTTTCTTTAAGACATCAATATTGCAATATCATTAGGGCACGAAGGAATCAAAACTTCAACCTCTTGATTGTAAAGAAGGTGCTCTACCATTGATCTAGAACCCTTTAAGAATTGAGTTAGAACCAGTTACAGAAGTCTATTTTCAAATTCCTATCAACTGTTGTACTTGAGCCAACCGATTAATCCAAAGGCATGGGGATGTTCTTTAGTGGTCTCGCTATCCATCCATGGTCTCACATCTTTATTCTAGTGTTCACAAGTGAAAAATAGAGGGCTGCAAATTTAAAGAAAAATAATGTATGACTGTGTAAAAAATATGACTGCATAGACAATCAACCCAAGATTGACTAAGTGATGAAAAATTGCCCTAAAGCAGTTGCCTTATGAGAATGTCCACCATAATTCATAGGTAAGATTAAATGCCCGCCCTGACTTGCCATGTCGTACCTTGTTGAAGGACCTATTTAACCATGGTTTCATTTCTCATAAAAAGTGTCCGAAGAAAAAGATATGGGTATGCCAAAACAAGTCTTTTTGGGAAAATTAGTCAAAATTGCCTTGGGAAAATGATCACCATAATTCATAGCTTAAGAAAAATGCATGCCCCATCCTGTAAGGTTGTATCTTGTTTACTTGGATATTTAACCATGGTCTCATTTTGTCTTAAGGGTGTTTGTGTATAAAGTTATGGATCTTCCAAAAGAGGGCTTTAGGCAGTTTTCTGGACCAAGTTCACTAAAATGCATGCCTAGGTCAGAGGAAGAATATTCTGAAGGTGAAATGAGTTGTGTTGTGCTTAGTGAGATATTATACATCATATGGTGACATTGGTTCAGGGTTTTGGTGAAATAAAAAATTCACCTTGAAAATGGCACAGATGTCCAAGTGTTAAAACCAGTACTAAAATGTCATTTAGAAATGTCCGCCACATGTTGTTCTTGTGCCCAAAAATTCATCAGATGACATGGGTTTGTTACTTGGATATCTGTATACATATCCATGGTTTTATTTTTGTTTTTGGTGATCACATGTGCAAGGAATACATCTATCAAAATTAGAAAAATTATAATGGCCACCAAAGATAAACTATGAAAATGTGTCCAAGTGTTAAAAGTAAGAATTGAAGAGGCGGTTTAAAAATGCATGCCATAGGATGTGGTTTTTTAGATAATTTCATCCAAAGGTGTGGGTCTATTATCTGTAACTTGTTTATCTATCCTCGGGTTCAGTATTTGTAATAAAGATCACGTGTGTGAAATATACATTTTCCAAATTGATTTTTTTTTGTTTTGAGAAGCCATTTTGAAATGCCCGCCAGAGGCTCTGTGCGTGCCAATAAATCTATTAAAAAGTATGAGTCTCTTCTCTAATGATCTATCCATCTATCCATAGTATCAAATTCTAATTTGGTAAACACACGTGTGAGATATGGATTTTCCAAGCTGGAGAAAAAAATGTTTGCCTGTTAAAAATAAATGAAATATGCATAAGTGTTAAAACCAGTTACGAAAGGCTATTTTCAGCTGCCCACCAACTATTTTCCTTGAGTCAACAAATTAATCCAAAGGCATGGGGATGTTCTTTGGTGATATGGCTATCCAGCCATGGTCTCACATCTTTATTCTGGTGTTCATAAGTGCAAAATTTAGGGTTGTAAATTTAAAGAAAAATAAAGTATGACTGTGTAAAAAATATGACTGCACAGACAATCAATCCAAGATTTACTAAGTGATAAAAAATTGACTAAGTGATGAAAAATTTCCCTAAAGAAGTTGCCTTATGAAAATGTCCACCATAATTCATAGGTAGAAGTAAATGCATGCCCTAACCTAACATGATGTAGCTTGTTGAAGTACCTATATAACCATGGTTTCAATTCTCATAAAAAATGTCGGAAGAAAAAGATATGGGTCTGCCAAAACAAGTCTTTTTGGGAAAATTAGTCAAAATTTCCTTGGTAAAATTACCACCATAATTCATAGCTTAAGAAAAATGCACACCCCATCCTGTAAACATGTAGCTTTTTTACCTGGATATCTAACCATGTCTCATTTTGTCTTAAGAGTGTTTGTGGAGAAAGTTATGGATCTGCCAAAAAAAGGGTTTAGGCAGTTTTCTGCACCAAGTTCACTAAAATGCATGCCTAGGTCAGAGGAAGAACATTTTAAAGGTGAAATGAGTTGTGTTTTTCTTAGTGAGATATTCTACATCGTCTGGTGACAATGGTTCAGGGTTTTGGTGAAATAAAAAATTCAACTTTAAAAGGGCACAGTTGTCTTAGTGTTAAAACCAGTAATAAAAGGTCATTTAGAAATGCCCGCCACATGTTGTTCCTATGCCCAAAAATTCATCATATGACATGGGGTTTGTTCCTTGGATATCTGTCTACCTATCCATAGTTTTAGTTTTCTTTTTGGTGATCACATGTGCAAGGAATACATCTATCAAAATGAGAAAAATCATAATGGCCACCAAAGATGAACTATGAAAATGTGTCCAAGTGTTAAAAACAAGAATTGAAGAGGTGGTTTGGAAATGAATGCCATAGGATGTGGTTTTGTAGATAATTTCATCCAAAGGTGTGGGTATGTTATCTGGTAACTTGTCTATCTATCCCTCGGTTCAGTATTCGTAATAAAGATCACATGTGTGAAATATAAATTTTCCAAATTGAAAAAAAATGTCTGAGAAGCCATCTTGAAATGCCCGTCAGAGGCTCTATGTGTGCCAAAAAATATATTAAAAAGTATGAGTCTCTTCTCTGATGATCTATCCATCTATCCATAGTATCATATCCTAATCTGGTGAACGCACGTGTGAGATATGGATTTGCAAAGTTGGAGAAAAAATTGTTTTCCTGTTAAAAATAAATGAAATCTGCCTAAGTGTTAAAACCAGTTACAGAAGGCTATTTTCAAATTCCCACCAACTATTGTCCTTGAGCCAAAAAATTAATCCAAAGGAATGGGGATGTTCTTTAGTGATCTGGCTATCCAGCCATACATGGTCTCACATCTTTATTCTGGTGTTCACAAGTGCAAAAGACAGGGCTGCAAATTTAAATAAAAATAATGTATGACTGTGTAAAAAATATGACTACACAGACAATCAATCCAAGATTGACTAAGTGATGAAAAATTTCCGTAAAGCAGTTGCCTTAAGAAAATGTCCACCTTAATTAAAAGTAAATGCCCGTCCTGACCTTCCATGGTGTATCTTGTTGAAGTACCTATCTAACCATGGTTTCATTTCTCATAAAAAGTGTTTGAAGAAAAAGATATGGGTCTACCAAATCAAGTCTTTTTGGGAAAATTAGTCAAAATTGCCTTGGGAAAATGACCACCATAATTTGTAGCTTAAGAAAATTGCACACTCCATCCTATAAGTCTATAGCATGTTTACCTGGATATCTAACCATGGTCTTAGTTTGTCTTAAGAGTGTTTGTGGAGAAAGTTATGGATCTGTCAAAACAAGGGTTTAACCATTTTTTTTCACCAAGTTCACTAAAATGCACTCCTAGGTCAGAGGAAGAATATTATGAAGGTGAAATGAGTTGTGTTGTGCTTAGTGACATATTCTACATCATATGGTGACATTGGCTTAGGGTTTTCATGAAATAAAAAATTCACCTTGAAAATGGCATAGTTGTTAAAACCAATAATAAAAGGTCATTTAGAAATGCCTACCACATGTTGTTCATGTGCCCAAAAATTCATTAGATGACATGGTTCTATTCCTTGGATATCTATATACCTATCCATAGTTTTAGTTTTCTTTTTGGCGATTACATGTGCAAGGAATACATCTGTCAAAATGAGAAAAATCATAATGGCCACCAAAGATAAACTATGAAAATGTGTCCAAGTGTTAAAAACATGAATTGAAGAGGTGGTTTGGAAATGCATAGGACATGTTTGTGTAGATAGTTTCATCCAAAGGTGTGGGTATGTTATCTGGTAACTTTTCTATCTATCCCTCGGTTCAGTATCTGTAATAAATATCACATGTATGAAATATAAATTTTCCAAATTGAAAAACACTTTGTCTAAGAATCCATTTTGAAATGCCCTCCAGAGGATTTGTATGTTCCAATAAATCTATTAAAAAGTATGAGTCTCTTTTCGGATGATCTATCCATCTATCCATAAGATCGGATCCTAATCTGGTGAACACACGTGTGAGATATGGATTTTCCAAGTTGGAGAAAAAAAATATTTTCTTGAAAAATAAATGGAATCTTCCTAAGTGTTAAAACCAATTACAGAAGGATATTTTCAAATGCCCACCAACTGTTGTCCTTGAGCCAACAATTTAATCCAAAAGCATGGGGATGTTCTTGATGATCTGGCTATCTGACCATGGTCTCACATATTTATTCTGGTGTTCACAAGTGCAAAATACAAGGCTATAGTACTGTTTAAAGAAAAATATAGTATGACTGTGTAAAAAATATGTCTGCACAGACAATCAATTCAAGATTGACTAAGTGATGAAAAATTGCCCTAAAGCAGTTGCCTTATGAAAATGTCCACCATAATTCATAGGTAAAATTAAATGACTGCCCTGACCTTCCATGCCGTAGCTTGTTGAAGTAACTATATAATCATGGTTTCATTTCTCATAAAAATTTCCAGAAGAAAAAGATATGGGTCTGCCAAAATAAGTATTTTTGGGAAAATTAGTCAAAATTGCCTTGGGAAAATGACCACCATAATTCATAGCTTAAGAAAAGTGCATGCCCCATCCTGTAAGGCTGTATATTTTTTATCTGGATAACTAACCATGCTCTCAATTTTTCTTAAGAGTGTTTGTGGAGAAAGTTATGGATCTGCCAAAACAGGGGTTCAGGCAGTTTTCTGCACCAAGTTCACTAAAATGCACGCCTAGGTCAGAGGAAGAATATTTTGAAGGTGAACTGAGTTGTGTTGTGCTTAGTGATATATTCCACATCATTTGGTGACATTGGTTCATGGTTTTGGTGAAATAAAAAATTCACCTTGAAAATGGCACAGTTGTCCAAGTGTTAAAACCAATAATAAAAGGTAATTTAGAAATGCCCACCACAAGTTGTCCCTGTGCCCAAAAATTTATTAGATGAAATGGGTTTGTTCCTTGGATATTTTTCTACCTACCCATGGTTTTAGTTTTTTTTTTGGTGATCACATGTGCCAAGGAATACATTTGTCAAAATGAGAAAAATCATAATGGCCACCAAAGATAAACTATGAAAATGTGTCCAAGTGTTAAAAACAAGAATTGAAGAGGTGGTTTGGAAATGAATGCCATAGGATGTGGTTTTTTAGATAATTTCATCCAAAGGTATTGTTCTATTATATGGTAAATTTTCTATCTATCCCTGGTTTCAGTATCAGTAATACATAAATTTTCCAAATTGAAAAAAAAATTGTTTGAGAAGCCATTTTGAAATTCTCGCTAGAGGCTCTGTGCGTGCCAATAAATCTATTAAAAAGTATGAGTCTCTTCTCTGATGATATATCCATCTATCCATAGTATCATATCCTAATCTGGTGAACACACGTGTGAGATATGGATTTTCCAAGTTGGAGAAAAAAATGTTTTTCTGTTAAAAATAAATGAAATCCGCGTAAGTGTTAAAACCAGTTACAGAAGTCTATTTTCAAATTCCCACCAACTATTTTCCTTGATCCAACAAATTAATGCAAATGCATGGGGATGTTCTTTGGTGATCTGGTTATCCAACCATGGTCTCACATCTTTATTATGGTGTTCACAAGTGCAAAAGACAAGGTTGCAAATTTAAAGAAAAATAAAGTATGAGTGTGTAAAAAATATGACTGCACAGACAATCAATACAAGACAATCAATTATAGGGAGGATAGGTAAATCCCATGGCCAACAAGATACCATTGTGTAGTAGAGAACGTAAGGGGATATTGTGCATCTTGCTGAAGACACCAGTTTGGTCTTTTGATATAGTATCCACATCCATATGTAAGAGGTTTCAAGTTCTAACTAATAAAACATTGAAAAATAAGTTAATGTAGGTAAAAATACCCAATGTGTAGGATTTTCATAAGTCACCATGAATGCAGAAATGATCCACATGTAAGATATTCATTTTTCAGTCTAATCCTTGACAATTTTCATCATTAAATTTCTAAAAGTAAAAAAACCACAGTAAGAAAAAATAAAATGAGTTGCTTGTTTACCATACTGGAAAATAACATATATCAAGATTACCTCACCAGCAAGGCTATATTTTGCACAGTCAATAGCATGATGCGATGCTCTGCCAATACTTTCCTTCATCCTTAATAGCGTCTCTAGCATTCCTAGAAATTGTTGCTTCTATATCCCCACTTAGTGTCCTTAGAAATTGCCACTTCTGTATCCCCACTAAGTGTCCCTTGCAATTGCTGCTTCTGTATCCCCACTAAGTGCCCCTCCAATCGATTTTCACTCTGAGCTTAGTTTACCTTCTTCACTTAATTCCAGATCCATCGTATTTGGAATACCCCACTGTTGCACATATAACTATGATCAACATTTGAAAGAATGCAAAAATAATGGAGAGGATAACAAAAGTTAGTGCCTTTCCCAGGAATGAGAAGGTACCTGCTAAAAAAGAGTATTATGAGAAGATTAATGTCAAACAAAATCAAACAAGTCAAAGTCTCATAGTGCATAAAATTCAAGTAATCACTCCGCTTCGTCTAAAGTTACTCAACCAATTTTTGATAACTATGTTGATGTTGGCGACGGAGGGTGAAAATTAAACTTGGCCATATCATATCTGAAACTGTAAATAGTACTAAGGGGATTGACCTTCCAATGCTACTTGAGGAATAAATTACTGTCAAAATATTTATTCTGTGCAAGGATCTACCCCAAACAAAGCTTCATGGGATGGCCCAAGAATACTTCCACATCTAGTACTTTAGGGATAAAACAATTTATCAAGGGGGCTCTATCAACATTGATGTATTGTCTCAAGCTAAGAGGAAATACCCAACAAGTATTAAAAACAGAGCAGGTGAGACCAATGATTTAGTAGAAGGGTTAGCACAGGTTTTTAGAGGCATTAGTGGTTGTATGTTACAGTTCAGTAGAGATTTAAAGGATGGAAATATATAAGAATTCATGTATAAATTCAATTATGTGGCTTAGCTATCTCATATTTTACTTCATCATCCCTTTTACGAATATTTCTTTGTACTAGATGCTCATGTCAACTAGAAACACAACAATTAGATCTTCCAGGTGTAACTGGAAAACCATACGTTTGGGATATTTATTTGTGGTCACTAGCAACAAATCATCTTCTTGTTGATCCTCTTTATAGATTTAGTCATTGTCTTATTATTTGTACACTAACATACATCCTCTAGATATTCCAACAGCAAAACCATCCCACTAGAAATAACATTCCCATATTTGTATCCTCTATCATAAAGATAAGGTTGATATATATGTCTATAGGACCTCACAAATTAACTGAGTTGGATACAAATCAAATCTTGAAATAGGTCAAGGATTCCAAAGACATGGGCCATGGTAAAGGAAAAGGGAGTCATGTCTCTTCCCTTCCTGTACTTTATTTTTCTAAAATCAAACTATATCAACTCTTTTAGCTCATTCTCTGACTTTGTTGACATACATAAGGCCACTATCTAAAGGAATGGTAGCATAACTTGATCTTTTGATATGTTAAATTGCACAAGTATTCCTCAGACAAATAAGATTTGATAAGTCCACATTTATGTGAGAAAGTGGTCTTCTAAGTGGTTGCAACAAACTAAATATACTTCATTTACTATTGGAATGACAACTTGATCATAGAGATTCTTCTATTGTGCAGATGGATAGACTACCTATATTTTATGAAATTTTTTATAGTTATATTTGCAAAGAAAGATACAATAATATTTACATTTCTTGATGCCAGGATTTATAGCACATACAAAAATTTAAACAAAAATTGAGCAGAATATGCTACAAGATAAAATTCCAATGGATAAAGGAATGCTCTCGCACAAATGATTGCTAGCTAGATTCACATATTTTAAAGCAACCATGTTCTAGAATAGATTATCTATGTCCCCTATGATGGCGTCATAGGATATATAGAGAGATGTATAAAGAGAAGGAGAAGTAGTGTCTTGGTTATTGAATCTCATTGAAATACCACACCCAACCAACTACAGATCCACTAAAAAACTAGAGTTTGTAATCCAGTCAAGGATGACCTCAAATCTTAGATTATTATGGGACCAATCAAGAGTTTCTATACCCATGTTATTAAGGTTTGACAACAGAATGGATAGTCATAGGATATTACTAGAGAGATTAAGAAAAATATAATACATATAGTCGACGATTGAGGAAGGGTTTTTGTGAGATCATTCTTTGATAGATCCAAGTATCCTAGATATTGGACATTCACAAATAACTAAAGCAAGAAGAGGCCTGAAAAGATGCCCAATCAGGTAGGGATGTCATCGCTTATATTGTTTTCGGATAGAATGAGGGTGTGAAGTTTATAGGATTTTTAAAGAACAAGGATGCTCCTTATGAGCAGGTTTTGACATATAGCCTAATAGTAAATGGATTCTAGATTGAGGAAGGAATCTAGGAAGGCTTAAAATACAATATGAGTAAGTGCATTTGAATTGCTGAGAATAACACTTAGTACATACATTAAAAGTATTGGGAAAAATATTTCAAGGATTTCTAAGCTTAAGACAGAGTGCAAAATCAAGTTTACAAATAAACTTGGAAGAATATTCAAGGATATTATACAATCAGAAGACCATCATCAGAAGGTGTTCTAGATTCAACATCATGAACAACAAACAAAGTATCAGATATCAATTGTAGCAACATAGCATATTTTTAATGAAAATGTTTGTTTTAGTCATTAATTTCAAAGAGTTGTTTTCACCAAATCAAGATTCATTTTTAGAAATGAAGACGGGATTTTATTCAGCACGAGCCAATATTTAAAAACCTCTCTCAGTTGTTACACGGGTATTAATTTTGGGATAATTTAAGTCATATTCAGAGGGCAATTTTCCATAATTTCAGTTTACTATCTGAGTCATCAACTTCAAAATACGATTCCAAGGATCTGGAGGCGCATATGAGAAAATGAAGACATGGGTTTTGTCAAAACATGGTCAATTACAAAACCTCTCTCATATTTAACACAACCGTCACCATTTGAGATATGTAGGTGGGGATTTGAAGCCTATTTTTCAGTAGTCCACTTCCTGAAATGAAGCAAATCAGTTGTAATTGGTTCTATTTTTGGAGTTCACTTAGATTTCAAATTCAAGACTAAATTCATATGTATTTGATATAATATAGACATGATTTAAGCAGATGTTATTTGTGGAAGGCTATGCAGTATAATAAAACAAATGCAATGAGATTTTTATTGATTACCAAAACTAATGAAAACAACTATAAATGTGAAACCAGAACATAGTGAAAACAATAGCAACCATACCACATCAACAAGATGAGAAACCATTTCTGACGAACAAAGCACAGGGGAAGCGTGAAGAACCCGTAAATAAGAGTAATAAATATCTAAGCTGAGAATGTCAACAAGAGGTATACCACTGGAGACCCTCGCTGAGCCAAGAACCCGAGACTGTAGAGAGATGCGACAACACCCCATCCCTAATCACCGGAGAAGACAAGGTGCAATATTTTTGAACAAGGAAACCACAGAGCATCATGAATAGCTAGCCCAAACTTAGTGCTATACAATCATAATGGAACAAGCAGAGAACCATGAATCCAGGCTTCAAATTTGAACATGCACTGTTAGCTATCCATTTTGTAGGTTTAGCTTCCAAACTATAATTTGCAGTACTAAAAGTTGTATCTAAAATGGGTTTCAACCATTTCTTTCCAAGAATGCTCCAATGTACCTCTTGCCATAAGATGATTTGGACGCCTCCGCAGCAGAAGTTCCTGCATATCCTATTCTTTCCTCTCTTGGACCTCTTTTCTCTCCGTTCCACATGCAGTGGTTGGAAGGCTGGATCAAAACCCCCATTCATGTGCCATAACTCGTTTTCAAACTTTCAAAAACTTTGTGGCACTAAAACCTTTTGTTTTTTATTTTGATGGTTTGTTGTGGCGCTAAAACCCTTATCTTAGAAAGTTATGGGTTCTAAAATATATATACATATATATATTATCTTGATTGTTTCTTTTATGTGTCTATATATGTGTGTGTGTGTGTGTGTGTGTGTGTGACTTTTCGTTGGTTTAGTTTGTAAATATATAATAAT
>LPNX010508731.1:278169-419680 GCA_001517045.1 Pseudotsuga menziesii
TCCTTCCCCATCTCCACCTCCACCTCCTTCTCCCCACCCTCTACCTCCCTTTCCTTACGCTCCCTTCCTCTCCTCTACCTCCCTTACTCCCTCTTCCTCCAAATCTTAATGTGACAAGTTCAAACCTACGAATAAATTATTATAATATATTAATTAAATATTATTATTTTGTTGGAATTAATAAAAAATTTAAAAAAAAAATTAACATAAAAAAACCCTCAAATTATTAAAATAATAATAAAACATATATTTAAAAAAATTAAGTCTAATCTTTATATTTTTAAAAATAATTATTTAAAAATAATTAATAAAATACATGAATATAATAATGTTCATATATTATGAGGCATGCCATAAAAAAATGGAACGAAAAGGATTTAAATACAAGAGTTAAAGAGTGGGTACATGGCATATTTATAAACAACATTACTCAATAATTCAAATTATAAAATGTGTACTTAAGATGAGGAATAAAAAACATATTACTTTGTAAATGTAAAACAAATAGAAAACAATTAAAACTATATTAAAGTAAAAGTAGGGTGGGATACATTGCGTTCTGTAAATGTAATACTAAAAAACAATTATGTTAACGTAAACGTAGGGTGGGAAGATGGTATACTAAAAGCATAAAAGATATAACCCATGACTTCTGTATTTGTTGTCTTCTTAATATTATATCGAGTAATAAACTATTCATTATCCCAGTGATACAATTTCGTATTAATTTTGTTTCTCTAAAAATGATATAGAAAGGCATAAACCATACCATACATTGTGGAGCAGAGATTTAGGCTTATAAAATATACGGTTGAGGTAGTGGTGGTCGTGGCATGATAGGGTTTTCGGATATTGCTACTGAGAGCAGAGGCGGCAGAATGTCACATAAGTTAATAATACCGTATAAGTAACAATGTAAAATTATTGAATAAGGATTAAAAAAAAAAAGTTGGAGGCGTTTAGTTTCAAAGGAAGTGCTGCTAAGCGAGAGAAACAAGAGATTGGATGACACTGTGTATTGTGAAGTAGAGTAGATTTATCTTCTAAAAGAATTATCTATGGTGGATGCAGCGAGTGTTTAAACACAGTAAGTAGGGTGGATGTTGCCAGTGTTTAAACAGTGAGGATACTATCTGACAACACGAGATCACACTTCTAGAAATCACATGTGATCTGTAAATATGTCATAAATAGATAGAAAGAAAGAACTATTAATGCAGATTGAGCAGATTCTGTAGATCAAGTTTCTAAATGAATTAGTACATAAATTTTTTAAATGAATTCGTACACAAATTGAAAAAAGAAAAAGCCAGCAATACATACTGATAGAGAACGAAACCATGAATCTCCATTGTGAAGGAAGCTCAAGTGCATCCAGCAGAAGTTCTTTTAGAGCAGAGAAAAGTAAATTTTTGAAACCAATTCGCCAATAGTGCAGTGCATTTCACCCTCCTCCGCCATAACATATAAACTTAACTCAGGAATCATGCACAGACAGACTAAGCACTCATGCACAGAAAAACTCAATGCATAAAAGATTAAAACAAGAAAGAAGAAAACGTTCTCAACATATGTACGATTGAGGTGTATATAGAAGATTCTCTCGAACAGAGGCACTTCTCCCACTTCAGCTTCCTTCAACATCCTTCAACGGACACCGACTGCTTTTCTGCTCAATGGTCAGAACAAGTGCGGTTTCCTCTCTTCTGTACCCAACCCTTTGCTTTTCCATCCCTGAAATCATTGCTTTTCTTTACCTCTTTCCCGAAGTAACAAACTTCACTTTTCCATCCTTGATCTCACTGCCTTTTCCTTTTCTTTTCCATCCCTGAACTCACTACTTTTTCCTTTGCTTTAAAGTCCCTGAACTCACTTTTTTTTCCTTTCCTTTGCTTCTCTGAAATCAATAAATGGAATTCAAGGGTGTGGGCACATCGAAAAACTTCTTAATCATTTCGTTTAGTTTCTCTTTGTTATCTATGTCTGCGAGTCTAGAGGTAGTCATGTTGTGTCGAGGAGCTCTCTTGGTTTATGTATTTGTATATTAATTTATGATTGTCTGTGTGTTCGCTTGTTCGTTATTTCTTTGTTATATGCTATAACTCCTTGTTGGTTTGTTATCACTTTGGGTGAAACAGAGGAGGAGATTGACAGAAGAAGAATACTTGAACCTTTGCAATAGATGAATGGCGTTTTCGTAACAGGACCTATGCTCTCAGATCTATAGTTATTTCTCTAAATTTGTGGAGCTAAATTATAAAATTTAAACTGGTCATGCTGATTATGTTTAGTTAAATCTTGGGTTTCCATGGTTTTTTTGGGAATGGTCATAGTAAGAATTACCCATACAAATATTATTGCCCATCGCACATGCCTTTTATAGAGTCCAAACTCCTGATTTCCTTAATCTCATAAATATCGGTGATTTATTCGGGGTGCAACTTTGCCTAGTAACTTGCCTAAATATTACCTTCTCTGTAGTTGATGGGCAGTTTTTGCTTGTTCCTATAAAGTGCAGATGCATGGGAATTACTCGCAGGCTAATATCACCTACATAATAGATAAGGGCGATACTTTTCATCGGTTTCAACTCGGAAATTTGAGAATTTGACAACATATCAGGTTGTAGAGGTTGCAAATCCTTCCTTGGTACCAACAGACCTTCAAATTGGGGTTATAGTCATCCTCCCAATCAGATGCAAATGTCCATCAGAAGCCCAAGCGAAAAAATGGTACCAATATGCTGATAACATATGTTGTGCAACCGAGAGATTCTCTGTCAAGAATCAGCCAGATATTGGGGCAGACAAGCAAGATTTGGAATCTCAAAACGGAATGATTTCATCCCTAGCTCCTTATGCTATAGTTCATATCCCTGTTTCTCAGTTACCTGTGCTTGTTCAACCTCCTCAGTCATCCCCAGCTCCACCTCCACCTCCGCCTGCAACTAACATTACTTCAGGACGTGGGTCGCATAGGGGTGTTGTTATAGGGGCTTCACTGGGTGGGGCTTCTACGCTTGTTTGTATTTCTTTGTTTATCTTTTGGATGTTGTGGAAGAGGGTTCAAACCAACATATCTAAAGATCAGAAGCTATTTACCAATGTAGGAACAGGGCCCATTGGGAGAGAGAATACTAGAAATTATCTTATAAGTACGATTTCAGATTGCATTGAGAAGCTATTATTGTATTCTATTGAAGATCTCCAGAAAGCAACTTAGAATTTTAGCCCTCTATGTAATATAGAGGGTTCTGTTAATAAAGGCACTATAGATGGTAAGGATTATGCCATAAGCTCATGAAAGGAGATATATCCCAGGAATTAAGGGTGTTGCAGAAGGTCAACCACACTAATTTGGTTAAGCTAGAGGGGTTTTGTATCAGTTCCGACGGCAAGTCTATCTTGATTTATGAATATGTAGAAAATGGTTCTTTGAATACCTTGCTTCATCATCCAGAGTTTGTTCAGAACATGAATGCCTTTGGTTGGAGCTCTTCGTCAGTTCCCTGGAAAACAAGATTGCAAATTTCTCTAGATGTGGCTAATGGTCTTCAATATATTCATGAGCACACAACACCCCCTGTTGTGCACAAGGATATCAAGAGTAGCAATATTCTCTTGGACGACAAATTCAGGGCTAAAATTGCAAAGTTTGGCATGGTTAAATTTGTTATTAATGCTCTTACAAAGCACATCATGGGCACACAAGGATATATGGCTCCATAATACATAGCTTATGGATTTTTTTCCCCAAATATTGATGTATTTTCATTTGGAGTTGTGCTTTTGGAGCTGATTTATGGCAAGGAAGCCCTAGTTCGAGAAAGGGGAGTGCCATTGGAAGGGAAGGCAGGGCTACTTTGAAATCCTTTCAGAAGGGGAAGATAGAGAAAAAAATTTGAGACAATGGGTTGGTGGGGATCTGCAAAATGCTTATTCCAGTGAGAGTGTTCTTGGGCTTGCAATCATAGCTAGCGCATGTGTGGAAGAAAACCCAAGAGCACGACCTACCCGCTATGAAATAGTTTACAGCCTTTCGACTATGTTTCCATATTTTGTATCAA
This sequence comes from Pseudotsuga menziesii, assembly GCA_001517045.1. Classification (NCBI taxonomy): domain Eukaryota; kingdom Viridiplantae; phylum Streptophyta; class Pinopsida; order Pinales; family Pinaceae; genus Pseudotsuga; species Pseudotsuga menziesii. The sequence continues at coordinate 282,236 of LPNX010508731.1, forward strand.
ACTCTTAAAGCTCTGGAAAGTCTGCACACCTGGGTGCAGTAAAAACCAAACTAGCTATGGCCTTTTTCAATTCATTGGGGCATGCCCTCAAGTAGTTGATAAACAATTAACATACTGTCAGAAGTGTTAAGTAAAGAGGCAATGCAGAGAGATTTTATTGTGTCTATGCTTTCTAAAGATCGTAAAGCGCCATATGTTTCATGTAATAAAAGTTAAAACATTGATTTTTACTTACTTTTGGTTTTCAATTGCTAACATTCTTTCAGTAATCACCTCACAAAAACCTTCAATGAGAATTTATGGGGCCAGTATATTTTGTTCTCTGAGGACATGCTAAACTTATAGACCAAAATGAAAGCTTAATTTTGGAATTTTTTTGAAGATTAAATGGTTATGGCCTATAACCACAAGCATAGATTTGGATTGTGTTCTTTATATTTGTTATCATGTGGATGCATCTTCATAAACCATTGTTTCCTTTTAAGTTTTTAACATTGTCCCCATTTCCCATTTTGTCAACCGTTTAGGAAGATTTCCTGCATACATGTAGAAATGATTGCCTGCGCCAATTCTATGCCATTTTGACTAAACTGAGTCTAAACTAATCTACAAAAGTTCCTTTTCAACCGTTCCTCTGGGGAAAATAATCTCTAGTATCTATTATAGAAAATTTAAAAATTTCATATACAGATTTAACCTGCAGTTTACGACATAAACTTGTTACTATAAAGTTAATTTGGCTAGAACCATTTGAAGCAAAATATAAATTCCCTCCCTATTAGACTTTGTTGGTAACAAATTTCGATAAATTTATACATTTTCTGATTACTTAAATAGTGCATATGTTTTATAGTTCAGACGCTTTCATGTTATGTTGTCAAGCAAAAAAGAAGATTTGAAAAACAAAACAAAATCCATTTCAAATTATTTTATAAATTGTCCAGAAATTGATAGCATTACTATCTCTGCAGAAAATTCAACAGTCCTTACTATTTTCTTTTAGTAATGTATCTAACACAATTCTTCCAGAAGACTGTCATTATCAACCAAAGAGCTTGTCAGGTTGTTTGTACTTCCTTCATTGATATATGGTACTGCTTCTCTATGGTTTTAATTCCTGTATATTGTTGAGGTTGTTGCTTTGATTTTTTTGAGACAATGATTCTGTTCCAGTAGTATAAATTTTTGGTATAGGCATTTGTAGTTATAGTAGTCTTTCTTCACACAGATGAAGGGTTCAACATATCCATTGACATGTTTGCAGCCTTTGTATTGGGAAGACATGGGTGTGTTGTTGCCATGGTCTGTACTGGTCCATAGCCAAAGACATATAATTTATTCATTAGTAGAGTGTTTGATGCATGCAACCTCATTAAGACCTTAACAAAAAACAAATCTACTTGAGCCCCCTAATTAGGTGTCTAATCATATATCTTTGGGAATTTTTGCATGGTTGTGAGAAGTTTCATCACTCATTAATGTGCATTTTTCCCTTGGTATTTTAAAAGGCATGCCCAAGAGAAGCCTTGTGTTGGCATGGACAAAGGACAAGGAGATCATTTTTCCTTGATGTGGTAGAAATTAAATCAATGGTGGTGAACCCATTGGTTGTTTGGCTCAAAGAGTTTCTCAAAACCATTTGCGAATTTGAAAAGATTAAAAGGTGAATCTTCAAGTGCATTGGTAAAGGTTGTTTCCTAGACTAGTCCTGTTAATTATACATAGGCTTTAACCAACCATTTTTGAATTTGAGCAAGATGTATTGGTACATGGATTTTCAGTTGGATAGAGGGCTTCTTTGAGACAAAATCACCCCTGACCTTCCCTTCTCCTCCCCATTATCAACTCAAATATTTTTAAGTGTAAAGGTGGCACCTCCATTATCTGATGCCTTGCAAGGTACAAGAGCTTAAGATGTTTGCGCACATAGTATACATGAATGTTGGAATTGAAAGTATCTTATTGGGTGATCTTTGAAGCACTTGGAGGATAAAACCTCATTGTTTTTAACTGTGTCTTCTAGTCAAGTCCATTGGTATTGGAAACCTCTTGTAATGACCTTGTATCACTGGACCAATAAAAATCACTAATCTTCATTTTTTTTAGCTAATAAATTTTTACTTTGCATGATATTTCAATTTTGTGAAAAATGATTCCTTCGACTGAATGTATGCAAAATATACACAAATAGGGCAAGTTTACAAAAAGAAGTGGACCACGGGGGTGACCAGCACATGATAAAAATAGTACCAAAATTGACTTAGATCATTAATAATTTTAACTGAATTTCCTCATATGGCCACTTGGCCATAATCATTTAAATCAAATATCCTCATAGAGCCACTTGGACAATAAAGGAAAATATTCAAAGTTTAAAAAAAGATGCCATTAAGACACAACAAGTTTGGCAGTGAAAGGGTTAGAAAGTTATCATTCAATATCCATGTTGGAAGGCTACGTTGAGTTGTGGTGTTGTTCTCTCTTCTCCCATGTGACTCTACGAACTTTGTATCTTGGCCTTCCTTTTCTATGATGAGTTTATCAAGAACGAATAGAAGGGGAAACCAAGTTAGTAGGAGGTTCCCTACTTATGGTGCATGGTTCCCCTTCCCAGTACTAGGATTTGGCATAGATGCACCATGTCTAGCTCCACCATTTGGACATGCATGGTGATTTTTAATGAAATATTAGCACAAGTGTATTCTTTGCATAATAAGAATATCCATTTGCTTGGGCCTAGTGAAACATTGTAGCACTGTTTTTTTGTTGATTATAAATAATACTTAACTCTAATTATAAGGAAACATGAAACTCTATGACTGAGGGTAGTTTCTTCCTTGGTAGGGGAAATTTCCATTAGAGGGGAGCAAGAAGTTGATTACAAAAGTTAGAAACCTGCTTCTAGTCTGACTTGGAAAAGCAATATAACCATAAAAGTTACTTGAGAATTTTGCATTGCTTGTAACCAGGAACAAGGTTGAGGGATTCCATGATGGACTAGTCTATGGACGAGATAGGGGGCCAAGCAAAGAAGGCATTTATTTGGGCTCCACTAAAGGTTTCTTGACATTGTGAACTGTGAAGAGACAAGTACACTGCTTAGGACCAAGTCTCCAAAGTTAATTCAAATCAACATCCAACAAAAGTTTGTGACATAAACACCTATAAGCATTGATTGACCTATATTTCTTCAAGGCCTTGGCCTTATTCCAATTATACGTTATTCCACCAATTGATGTGTAATTGAAGTCCCAACTTCAATAGGAAGGATTCCTAAAATGGCCTTTTTATCACTCCAAAACCAACCTGTCAAGCTTGGAGAGTCTAAGGTACTCCTTTGGCATTGGCCAAGGTATATAGCCTCTGAATTGAGAAGTGAAGAGGTATTGAACGATGTTAATTATTCATTTAAAGAATCTCAAGGTCAAGAACCAAGGTAACTTGGCCACAATATTTCCCTCGTTTAAGAAGATAGGTGATGACCTTATTGAGCAATTGTTGATAGACATGCCAAATGTAAATCTCGGTCCTTTCCGATTTAGAAAAAACATAACAACTTCTGTAATGCTGAATTTTATCAAAATCTCCTCAAGAAATTCAAATTAAACTATCATCCTTCTGTGCAGTATAAAGGACTAACATAATTTGAACAGACTTGAGGGATTCTGGTCCTAATTGAAAAACACTCATAGGCTTCCAGGGTAGAGAAGTTAGAGGATAAATCACTGTGCAAGCGACAAATACTTCCTTTCAATTAAAATATTGCAGCTGTTGTACAATTCCGTCAAATACAACACTGAGGAAAAGCTTAGAAAAAAATAGTTGTGGCATTTTTCAACGTGCCCGTATATTTGACCCCAACAGCATGGTTCTCTTCTAACCCAGTAACTCAAAGTTGGGTGATCTCCAACAGCAATCTTAAATGCAAAGAAGAGCTTCAGCTGAAATTGGAAGGAAAAGGGAAGAGAGTGAGGGTTCTATTTGGGATGATCTCACTAATAGCAACCAACAGACTACTAGTTACTGCATTAAAGGCAATTTTCTTCCCCATGTTTTAGGCTTGAAATTTGCAACATCAGACTTGATGCAACCAATAAAACATTCACAAGCACTGTCAAGCACATCACACCACCTATGACATCTTGTAGCAGCAATTGGGTGGTAGTTTGAAAGTTCTAGAGACTTTTTCTTAGCGTTTCCAGCTGAGATGATGATGGATTCAGTGAATTCAACACACCTTTTGGAGGGATGCAGTGTTCATATACTTGAGACTGTTCACTAACTGTTCAATACAATGCCCTTCATATCAATCTGTTACAGTCGAAGTACAAATCAGAAGGGCATTTTTCTTGGTTGGTTGTTGACAGTCTATGGATAATTAACAATAGGCAGCACCATACAGAGACTCCAAATTTCCAAAGATAAATGTGTTATGGCACCCATCTTACAGGTATACAGCATCCTTGGAATTAATCAACGAATTAATCAACCTTAGGATATCTATTTGTAGCATTTGCAACCATGCAGTTGTTTACCTTCAATTGATTTTGTTTGCAGACTTTGAACTTCAAGGCCATGCACCCAGACCTATTGATTAAGGTCAGCACCTAGGAGCATTCTAATTTATAATAATTTAAGGTCAGCACCTAGGAGCACTTATTGTACATAATTATAATTTATAATGAGGGATCTCAGAATGTTGAACGAACCACTCAGGTTATCAGGGTTGCTGCCAGATTTATATTTGACTGCCTTGTTTGTATAACTTTAGAATTTCGTGCCTTTGCTGCAAATATATTTTTGTTGGGATTGAGTAATTCAGAAGCAGATGCATCTCAAGTACTTTTGCAGGAATGTGTTGCCTATGTTGAACGCGTTATGTTGCATGAAATTGGCCTTTCCATTGGTAATATTGATTGGATAAAGGATTATCAATTTTTCTCACTTGATGCAGAACATTCTAGCATGTCCAAAGAATGCCATGCACCAAAGAGTACTGTGCAGAACAATGGACAATTTGATACAGAAAGCAAATATGAAACACATCAATTGGAAGGTATCCATTTCTCAGATTTTGATACCACTAAGGCAAAAGAAGAGACGCTTGATGGATTGCTGTCACAACATTTTAATGATCAAAAGGGTTCACAGAGTATGTTCAAGGATTGTGATAATCACATGCCTAGAAGAGAAGGTCTTGCAATTGATGGGTTAATTCTAAATTTGGAAAAAAAAAATCAGGATGAAAATGGGACAATAATTATTGAAGCTATTCGACGTGATGAATTTGGGATATATTTGGAGCTTGGGCGTAATGAATCACTTCTGAAAAAACAGCATGATCGTCTGAGTCCTGGATTACAGTGACTTTCACAAGAGCTATATTCCAAGATTCTCATTTTCTCCTTGAATTGGTCCGAATGCAGATGATAATTCTTATCCTGCTCATGTGGAACCAACTTTGGCACTTATCCTACAAAGCACTGGTGTTGCAGTCTTGAATAATGAATTGGGATTCATCGCCAAAAACATTAGAGCTCTTTGTGATGTTAGGAATTCAACCAAAAAAGTTTCCAATGCTGGCTATATTGGACAGAAGGGGATTGGATTTAAATCAGTATTTTGGGTGACTGATTCACCAGAAATTCATCCAAATGGTTTTCATATGAAATTCGACATCACTGAGGGAGAACTTGGCTTCATTTTGCCAACCCTCGTACCTCCTCTATGCAATCTTGATTTGTTTAGCAGAGATCTAGCCACTGGAAATGAGAAATTAGAGGGTCCTATTTGGAATACATGCATAGTTCCTTCCTTTCAAAGGCTCACTCATGGAAGGAACAGGAATGAGGTCATGGGATTCAAAATTTGCAGATCTTCATCCATCATTATTATTATTTCTTCACCGTCTTTGTTGTATCATAGTTATGGATAGTCTGACAAATTCTCTATTGATAATGCGAAGAGAGGTCATTGGCAATGGCCTAATAAAGGTTTCACATGGTAAGGAAAAGCACTACTTGGCTTGTGGCGAATCAGAAGTTGAATGTCGATACTATGCATCCTGGCATACAAAGCACAAACATCGCTATGGCCTTCACATTATGTTAAGACTGTAGTGGAGATTTTGTACCTTATCTTGAACAGCCAGTATTTGCATTCCTTCCATTGTGAGATTATGGTTTGAAATTTATTTTTCAAAGGGATTTCACACTGCCATCATCCATGGAAGAGGTCAACTGTGAGAGTGCTTGGAACCAATTATTACTTTCAGAATTTACAGAGTTTTTCAATGTTGTAGAATCTTTTAGGTCTCTTCATTGCTATCAAAGAAACACATGAAAATTTGTCTCACTTTATATGAGTTTTGTCCCGCTCGCTGGACAAAACTATTTCAGTGCTATGAATGATTATTTTTGAGTTACAGGTTTTTCCCTACTTGCCTTTAGAGGGCAAGGATAAATGATGGGTTTCGTTGTTGAGTATAAAGAAGGGCTCACCAATTCATCACCCAGCTTGTCCCTGGCAAGGGCCACAGGCCCAACAATGGCCATTGGTTTAGTTTCTTGTGAGCATGTGATCTTATTTCCAAACTTTTGCTTCGACTCCTTCAGAAAGCCTAGCATCACTGTAGGCAGGTAATTGATTGCCAAACAAATTCATCCACTCCAATAGCTTTCAACACTTTGATATGATGCAAAATCATGGGGTTATTGGTGAAATAGATGAGGGGCTTGGGAACGCCGAGCAGAAATCAAATTTGAAGGGTGGGTCTTAATTTCAAATGGAAGGGTATTTATTCTTGTGTAATATATTATTTGTAGAAGCTTAATATATTATTTTTTAAATTTTTTTAATAAAACTTATTTTTGAACACATTAACTTGTCATATGTGTATAATTAATTTTACAGTTCAGTAACATAACAACTATTGTATTGTATTTTTTTTAAGTTGGAGCAAACTTTATTATACAAAAAACTAGTTAGACTATGTCCTAACCATATTGGGGCATCCATGTGTAATCCAAGCTTGAGAGATGTAAGAATGATAAGGAATGGACACGTAAGAGAAAATAATACACAACTCAGAAAACATTAAAAAAATTTCGTACATACCAAGCAAGTTAGCAAAGCTAGCATGACGAGGGCCAGGGCATTAAAATGTTTTGTTCAACACTTGTCGTGAAAGCATACATGTATGGGATGGAGGGGAAATAGAATCAAGCCTAAGTTAATTGAATCTTTGCAACTCACTGCATGTCTGAGTCTCAACAATCCGCTTTTTAAATTGAACCAAAATACCAAAAGAAGTTTATTAATCGCTAGATTTGAGAAAGTTCTAAGTGTGAGTAATTGAGGGCTCGAGGCTCTAAAATTTGTTGTGTTTTGTACCAATCCACGATTCAGTGAATCGATAGTCACAGGTAGTAATTTAATTTATTTAATGAAAACATCTAATGCCTATACCTCTATGTTGAAACCATTTTCAATGCTGATGTAGGCCACTACCCTCTTTATTGTCTTACCAAAAGGCATCATAACGAGGATGAAGACCTAAAATTATGGACTTCACCTTCAAAGCCTATGCCTTGCAATCACATTGGTAAGGAGTGATAAGAAGATCACGATTCACAACAATCCAACGTGTCATATGTTAGTTGATAGTGTTAATTAAAAACTTATATGGTAAATTTAATATAAGACTTACTTATACTTTTCTCTTACTCTTTGCGTCTTGACACATTTAATATTTTATGGTTGTCTCTATTTCTTGATCCAATTCGTATTATAAGGTGAGGATGTGCATGCATAATAATCCTTAGTTATGACTATGAGGTAAGGATTGAAAGGGAAGAGGATGTAAAGACAAGTAACTTTTATATGTATTTTGGTGGCGTTGAGGACAAATATTGTGAGAAACCACATTATTTGGAAGGAGGGAGATTACATCATGATCATGCCACCCATCAAATTGAAGACTATTTTTGAGACAACAATTGTTTTTTTTTAAATTTTTATTAATAACCATTTTTTCTTCATATCGTGTGCCCAATGACACTTCTCTATTGCAATGCATAAATTGACCTCTACATAGCTTGTGATCCTAGCTACATGTCATTATTTGTATTTCCATGACATCGAGTGTTGTTTATAGTTGTCATGAGTCCATGATATTCATGCATGGAATGAAGTCTTATAGAGGAGGACTCATCAAACCAACTTTTTGAATTTCATTTTGACAAAAAAAGAGTGGACATTGGTAGCGAGGTTCACATAGGTAGTAGGCACAAAGTTTTGAGCTCATTTCAGGCCTAGGAGTAGATTGGTAGTTCTTTTTTGTTATAGTCGTAGTTGTTGACACATTGCCACACTTTAGATTGCAGCCCCAAGTGACTCGGGAGTTAGAGTCACATCTCGTACTCATCAATGATTATTGGCCATCTTGCACAACTAAGCAGTGAGTGGATGGCATGAGTGAGTGAGTGATTATAATTTATCATATTTCCAATATTTTGAATGATGAGTTGAAATTTATAGCATAGAATTTTTAACATCTTGAGAAATTTATATGGATGGGTTATTTCAAATGTTTCCCGTCTTTTGAAATGTTTATATAAATTATGCCCTTCTTAATTGGAAGGGTAATATTCAGATTTTAAATTTTTTTTGAAGGGAAATTTTAACTTTACACTTCTGGGAAGGGAAAGAACCCTTTGGAAGGGCTGGTAAGGGTTTAATTTTGAATGCTAAAGCCGAGCGTGAGTGGACGGAAACAAGTCCTGAACCCACCAAACTAAATGAGTGCCTTCATTGTCTATTGAACAATTCCTTGTATGAAACCACCTCAAAGTAAATTTCCCTTTCTCCTTCCATGACCCTAGAGAGCTCAACGTCTACAGTTCAAATCACCGTGATCAAATCGAAAGCTATGCAATGGATTGCATATTTAAATTAGGAAGGCTTCCTACTGCTATGCTATATACACTGGTAACTCAAAGAATATCTCACATACCTACCCACCTCGATTATAATGTATGTGAGAATTAATACAATATATCATATACCTACCCACCTCGATTATAATGTATGTGAGAATTAATACCAAGTTTGAAAGAAACTTCATTGACTATAGTTCCTTACCTCTTTTCATATGATTCAGCCATAAAGGAAACGTATGACTTGTTTTCCCCTAACTTCATATGTGAAATTGTCAGATCTTTCCCAAACCATTTCAATATCCTTAATTTTTTTGCTCCACTTTTTCATTTCCCTACAAACTGGTGTTGGATTAATCCCCCTTTAGTACACCATGAGCATCAATTCTTTTCAGACATTACAAAGCCTTACGAGTCATGCTTGATTCGATAAATATTGAAGCCATGTTCCTCAACATAAAATCATTACGAATCTCCTCCACAACAATTGATCAAAATTCATCAAGGATTCCATTTAGATGTTCAAGAGAATTCTCAATTTTAGTTTCTTCATTATAGTTTTTTCTCATGAAATAACCCAATTCCAGCTATAATGTCATTTTCAGCTACATCTTGAAGTGATTTTCCATAAACCCATCTCCCATTTTCTTTACATTTTGTTTCCCCCCCATTTAGTCTGTGGTTATACCATCCCGACCACTTCTTAAGATGCAATAAGTATGTCCTTAAGCGGTTTCCTAGTGACCTTCTCTTAGCATGTGTAGTTTGATTTGCTGAAAACCCTTCTGGGATTTATGTTACAGCTTTACCAATTGTAGAACTTTGATTTTCTATAGCTTCATTTCTATCCATTTGTTCTTGAAATGCAATTATTTTGGTTGTTTCATGTCTTCTAGTTGCATCCAAGTTCCTAATATATTCTTTTTCCAATTGCTTCCCATTGGGTTCTACACTTTGATTCCCTTCATCATTAAATGCAGTCAAAGGCTCCCTAAGTTGTTGAGCAACACAACCTTCACTTTGATCAAAGTGATTTGTAACAACAATAACATCAATCATTAGTTGTTGAGGGAAAAATAAGGCCTCATTTTTCAAAATTGTGTTTATTCTTGCTACAAATTTATATTTTGCAAATTAGAGTTAATTGTAATGGTAACATGGTTAAAAATTGTTCTCCAAGGGAAATGTGGGACATTCACATTCTCTAAAATAGAGGCCATTGTAGCGGCAGCAGGAAAAAATATGTTCTCTAAGAGAAATTTGGGACCCTCACGTTCTATCAAATAGGTAGAAGGAATACAAAATGTTCTTTGAGGGAAATTTGGAACATGCACATTCTCTGAAACAGAGCTCATTGTAGTGGTAGCAGGGAAAAAATATGTTCTCTGAGAGAAATTTGGGACCCTCATGTTCTCTGAAACAGAATTCATTGTAGTGGCAAAAAGATTAAAAAATGTTTTGAGGGAAATTTGGGACATGCACATTCTTTGAAAAAGAGCTCATTATAGTGGCCGCAGGAATAAAATTTGTTCTCTAAGATAAATTTGAGACCCTCACATTCTCCGAAACATAGTTCATTGTAGCGGCAGCAAGAAAAAAATGTTCTCTGAGGGAAATTTGGGATCCTCACATTCTCTGAAATAGAGTTCATTCTGTTGTAGACATACAAATACCTTACGTTATAGGAAATTCTTAATAAAAATTGTTCATAAACAATTCTTGTTGTATTGTCTCCACGGTAGAAATAATTAATCTATTTGGTGACTTTGTCAAAGAATGAAGAACTCTACTTCCATCATATATATCAAAATAATTGTACCACAATAAAATATTAATTTGAAAACAATATGATTATCAATTTGGAAACAATATGATCCCATAACTCCTGTATCATTTCTTTTAAAAAAACTCAGTTTCTTGAATTACCATTAGAATAGTTTGAAAAACGTAAGCCATTAAGTGGTAGGTTCTCGTCCTTCCAATACATATCCATCTAAAGAGTAGACACATTCTCCACTTCCAATCTAATTATCCAATATTGTATAATAGAGAATCCTATATAGGAATCCTATGAGACATCCATATAAACACCCTTGGCTGGATACTCCTTTATTACTTTTTTTATTTCTTATAGAATTGAGTGAATGCTTTAACAACCATACCTGAATTCTTCATATCAATTATTAAAAAATAAGTATGTGTCTCTTTATTTGCTTCTCGTACAATAAGGAAACCATATTTAATTATTTTTAGGAAAAAACACAATTACACATCTACAGTAAAAAGTTCACGATTTATTAAAAAACTAAAAACTCAATGGTCCTTAGTGTTTTGACCAATGACGCTTGATGATAACATATACAAAAAAATTGTGAACCATCTTTTTCAGATTCAATAATCATACCAATATCCTCTATCTTGATATATAAGTTCAAGATATTATCAACATTATTTGGTAATTTGATATCATTCTTCTCTTCTTTCTAGGTTATTTTTATTTCTTATCTAAACCTAAAATAAATATTGTAGAGTTGCTGAAAATGATTTGTAGAAATGTATATTTTAAATGACATTTTTTTCACTAAGTCTCGAATAATGATCAAGATTAATATCATGAACATTGAAATATTCACAAAATCGAAGGATTGTTGATCTCTCATCCTTGATCCACTTGCAATATTGAAATAAGGTATCTTCACCAACATTTTTTTCCACTGATGTGCTCAACCAAGTTGATCTATTGATTATATTTTTTTCCACAACAGTCAATTCTTCTTCAGCTAGATGACACAATGGTCTAAAAAAATTATATACATACTTCTTTATTTTATTTTGAATGAAATCATCTTGATTGATGCTCTTGGATGAGCATTGTAAGGAACCAATTTTATAAAGTTCAAATATGGAATACCATTTTTTCCATAAGCTATCATATATTAAAAAAAGAGTCAAATTGTCTTTAAGGCCATCCTTGGTTGAAAATTCTACAATCACATTGTCTTTAAGGCCATCCTTGGTTGAAAATTGTACAATCACATTGTCTTTAAGGCCATCCTTGGTTGAAAATTGTACTGTAAACAAATATAATTGAAGAGTAAGGAGATATTAGTAATCACAAAACAACATAAGCAACTATGGGCTTTGATTTCTAAGAAGAAAAAAATTATATCTGTCACTCTTGATGGAAATGTTTCCCTTTCTGGGGTGGGATGGTTTATTGTTGTATATCCATTTTTCCCTTGCTTTTATGATTTGATCAATGAAGGGAGTGTCAGAAAGTTCCTTCGTTTGAATTTTTTTGGTGTTTGCATAACTTTGTAATAATGGTTTGAATAACATTTTTGACAAAAGACGAGCATTCTAATGACGATATCATGAATGAAACACTTTATATTTATAATTTTGAATGCTTATTTTCTGCATCAAAATAATATTTTGTCAATTCAAGATATAAACGTTCAATGTAGACAATTCAATTTCTTCTTCATTTCTAAGAGTGCAGGGCTCTCCACCTATAGTATCAGAAGGCAATAGAATAACCTCTCTCATTATTGTTGTAAAAGTTGTGACAATGGATAAAACCATCCTTTCCATGACCATTTTTTCAACCCCACGAAATTTCATAATTGAAGGCAATAAAACACATCTAGTTATATCATTCAAAAAATATTAATCATTGAATACAAGGTATTTGATCTGTTCTTGATGATTGGCTTTTGAGTTATTGAATCTCTTACTTGCTTTATGCAACATTTCTTTTTAAGGACTTGATTTGAGTACCTTAAAGAAGATTTCCTCGCATCTTTCTCAAGATCATTGATAAAGGATCTTACAATGTACATAAGAATATTTCTATGATCAACATTTGTCATCTTATTTGTCATATTCATGTAATGCAATATAGATGAGCTCTTCCCTGCCAACATTATTTTCTTCAATATTGAGAGAATAACTTTCTTAAAAGATGTTGCGATACTTATTTTGAACCAATTATAGTGATTGTATGATGGAAAAATCCATCCTTTCTTTACACATGAAACCAGACCTAAATCTGGACCACTTTTCATTATCTCCAGGGAAAAAATAGAAATTGGAATATCAAAATGTATCAAGAAACACTTATGTGTCTCAATCACTTCAACTTTGCCATGTAAACATTCTTAAAAAATGACATCTAAATATGCCAATATCCTAGCCCAAGACTCCAATCCATCATCATCACAACATAAGATATATAAATCCGGGTGCAAATTAAATGGCTTGTTCATCTCAACATACCATGAACCATTAAATTCACCAAGTTTGCGCCCTATTAACATTTGAAGAAACACAATTTCTTTGAATTGATTAAGGGCCATGTACCTAGACATATTTTACCTATAGTACAATAATCATTTTCTTATTCCATGATCTTCTTGGATTTTTATTACATTATAAATTTAAAACCAACTTTTCGAGCATAAACCTTGCTCATATTCAGGGAAACAAAACCAAAAGATTATCAAGAAAACATACTGAGAAATTATACTTCACTGTACAGAAAGAGAGGTGATCCTTGGATGTAAGATAGGAAAGTCAACATTTTGAATTTAGTAATTATGTGAAATTAATAAAATATTATTTATTTTTCTTTACTTTTATTGATTTCTATATAAACCTAATCTTTTATTTATATATTTTTATTTCTTATTAATTACCAATTATTATTTATTAATCTTATTTTCATATTCCTTATTCTAATATTCTAATTTTTTTATAATTCTAAGTCCATTGAAATTTCCACTTAATTTGACTCCTTTACCTTATACCTTAATCTTATTGTCTTAGTTTTTCTAATTTACTATTCTCTATTATTATTATTTTTCTCTCTTTTTATTTTTTTTTTTACAGAAACTAAGAAGGAAGATTTTATAAAAGTGGGCTGTGCACAGCCATCCATAACAAGCTTACAAAAAACCTGAGAGTCTGAGCAAAAAAGAGAAGCTGAACCCTGAGACAGTCCATTGAAATTCCCAGAGTATTTCCCTACAAGACTGACCTAGATAATTAAAGCTTAGGGCTGTATAAACCCTTACATACTGATTACATAGAAAAATACAGAAAAACATTCAGACTGAAATAAAAGTACTAGGGGTTGCCACCAGGCTGAGCTACTGATTCATCTTCCATGGGCTGCACTGCTTCATCACAAACTCCATTAACTCGACTGACCTGATTCAGTGAAACCAGGCGCTGGAGGTCCTCATGTATCTTTTCCACCGTCCCCATCAATTCCCGAAGATTGCTCTCAGTGTCGTCGATACGAGAATCATGATTACTGATTTGATTAGATGTATAGCAAACTGTGTCCTCCATTTTCTTAATGACCTTAGCCATCTCTCGATTATCCATCACACTAGCAGAAAGAAGTTCATAGATGCGCCTCAGATTCTTCTTCAGGTCTGCCATCCCAACATTGTCCCCTGACTGAGCCATTGAATCTGCAGCTGATAACCGAGAGATGCGAGCGAGCTGGGGCTGAGTAGCGTGAATCAATTTACCAGTCAACTGAAACTGAACCGGGATGCCTGAAGCCCAATTTCTATCACAACAGGATCTGAGCACCTGTAATTCCTTTTGCAGCTGGAGCTCTTCGACTTTTGCACAAATCAAAGGGCCAGCTTCGTCTTTTCTCCACCCAATGCACATACATCCAATAACCAAACCACGACCTAAACCTGCAGGAGGATCTTTACCAGAATTGATAATCTGGAGCCAACTGAGTTTTTCGCACAGGCAGGGGGGGAGAGCAGCAATTACCAGCCTCTCTTCGACCTCGCTTCGGGTAATCTGGAGCTCCTGCCACGGAAGGCTGTACAGGCTCCCCTCAGCTCTTCCGAAGATAGAAAACAACGAATAATACAAAGCTTCAGCAGGACCAGAACCGGGATAAGAAGGAAGGGCGAAGAAACTTCCCAAAGAAGCCATATTGATAAGCTCCACAAGCTCTAGTTCGTGCGGGAGGGATGGTCTTAAAGCCCAGAAAAGAAGGCGATTTATTGCAGCTGCCTCCGATGGAAAGAATAGACAGCTGGTGAACCACGCGTCGGGGAGGAGGGGGATTGAAGGACGCAGCCGAAAATGGAGGTAGAGGCCAGCATTAAAGGAGAAGATTAACTCGATATGAGAGCAGGAGGATAGGGGGGGAAGCGAAGGGGGGGTCGGGTAAGGGAAAAAGGAGGGGAGGGCGAGCAATGAGAAACCAAGGGGATGCTTAAAGCACAACCCCATACTATTGTTAACCTTATTCCTTTTGTTTAGGACTTGCTTAGTTAGAGCCCTATTTGAATGACTGCAATAGTTGCGGAGATAAAAAAATTTCCTCATTATGGAATGTGCTTGATTGAAATAGGATTCCCATTTTTCTTGAGATGACCTTGTTGGAGAGCGGCCCCCAAGTTGGCCAGGCTATCGGCAGCCGGATTGTTGACTCTAAGGATGTGAAATAATTCATAAGTGCTGTGGATGAGAAGCTTGACCTTTTGATATAATCGCCGGCATTTTACTGCTCCCTTGGGGTAACCATTGAGTAGTTTAGAAATAACGTGTTTAGAATCGCCAAATATTAAGACCTTTGGATAGGGTTTCTCCTGAAGCATCTGCAAACCTTGTAGGAAGGCTAACCATTCTGCTTCATTATTGGTGCGCACTCCCAATCCCCAGGCGAAAGTCTCTACCATTTGTCCTCCGGGATCCAAGAGGATCCCCCCTGCACCTGCCACCCCTATTTTTCTCTCTTTTTATTGATTGGATTTCTTGTTTATTATTTATTATGATTAATTTATTATTTATAAACCAATTATTTATTCCTACTTTTCATTCAAAATTTACACGTATATAAACTTTATTTTTATCATTATAACTAAAATTTCTTCTTCTCCTTATTTTTTTTCTAATATTTAAAAATAACTAATCTTTTACTTTATATAATTTTTATTTATTTTTTATTTAATTGTTGTTTTTCTTACTTCCATAATAAAAAACTTATTTTAATTTAATTCCCCCCAATTTGATGCATTTGCATTAAACTTTAATTTTTATTATTATCTACAAATACTAATATTAATACTTTATTAATTTCATATAACAATTAAATCCAGAATTTTGACTTTCCTACCCTACATCCAATCACCTCTCTTTTTTTAACGCAAACATATATCCATCTTAAACAAGGATATGAGGGATCTAATTTTTTTATATTTTTTTTAGCTCAAGAAATTTGATCTCTTTCTTGATTTATAAATCCTAATTTAATTTTTATTTTTTTAATTTGATAGGATTTATGAAAATTTTTAATTAGTTTTCATAAATAAATTATTTTATGAGCCTACATGGATTTTTTAATTACTTTTTATATTTTTGGTAGCGTTAAGTTGTTATTTTTTTCAACTTTTAAGCTAGCATTATGATCTTAGGATCTTTTCACTGAGAGAATAACAAGCACATCAATAAAACACAAGCACATCACAAGAGACAAGAGACACAAAGAGTTTTCCTCGGGGAAACCATAAAGGAGAAAACCCCGCAACTTCCTCTAAGATAGAATCAACACCAAAACAATAAGAGATCTCCCAAAATAGCAGTAGTCTTCTGTCTTCTGTCTAGTCCCAAAATTTCCCTCTCCAGTAGTGTGCCACACTTGGGAGAGCAAGTGATGTATTTCACAAGTGATAAATAGAGAGAATCTCACTCTCTATTTATATTCATCCGTTCACTTGAATTGCCTTTTCACACGTAGGCTCAACCTAATAATTACTACTTGAGCCTACACCTTAATTAGTGTATAATAACTCAAGTGCCCCGAAACTGTGGGGACTTACCTAATGAATTGATATGACTTGATTACATTATTAATCCTCCCGATCGGAACATCGGGGCATGACCACATGACTCAAATACATAATAGAGACATCCCGGAATAAACATCGGGTTACAATATATAAGATACATAGAAGAATACATTCCGAAGTTACATGTACATCAACATAAGTTACATTACAACATCTCCCTCCTCTCAGTGCAATTATAAATTCCTCTATTTTGCCAGTATGTTTTCTTCATAATATTTTGGTTCTACTTCCTTGAAGATGAGAAGGGTTTCTGCTCAAAATGTTGGTTCGAATTCATAACATGGTAAAAAACCAAAAAAGATCATGGAATATCTAGATAACTACAAAAGCTTGAATCTGCATCTTAAACATTTACTTGTTAATATAAGAATATATATACAAAGTTTATAGTTATCATTATGTTTCTATCTATTAGTTGTAATCATGAAAATGTTGATGCATGTAATACCCCTAGTTTTGACCTAGAATGTATTTAATCAAAATGATGTAAATATGCTAGTATGGGTTCCTAGTGTGGAGTTCAAGGCCAAGACCCTACTAGTGAATGGTTGGGCATGCATGATGTATATATTTTTATTTGGACCATATGGTTGGTTTATCATACTAATTCGAAATATATGTAAACATTATGTTGGAAATAATAAAATGGTCAAAGATTGATGTGTAAATAGCAGTAGAGGGGTTATGATCCACCAGAGGGGAAGAGGAAAGGGTATCTATGGGGAAACTAATTCCTATGTTTCCAAGTGTCTTGACCTTAGAACTTATCCAAAATTCTTCCATGTGCTTTATATGATCCAATTACCTTCTCTTGTCTATTAAACCCAATCATTGAATGCATTGTGAGGTTGGTGGGGAAAGTCACTTCATGTAGTTGTTGAGGCATGAGGGTTGTCACAGTTATGTTAGCTTCCAGAAGTCCTTTCTTTTATAGTAAGAATCTATGTCAATTGCATTTTCATTGTCATCTCATATCCTTCAGAGTCAACACTTTTTTGATCTTTCTCTCATGTAGATTTCCACACCATACAAAATTTCCTACTATTGTCCATGTCCATTACTAGAATGTGTGGAACCCAGAAAATTTGAATTTAGAGACATAATTGCGATTTTGAAAGGAAAATAGATGGTTCTAGGTGAGCATAGAGGTTGGGAAAGATAGGAACCTTTATCCATTGAGTTTTGTTACTTCTGGATGTTTGAGAATCCATGAATTAATGTTGCAGAAGGTTCTCCAGTAATATACAACACGTTGGATTCTTACTTCACACACTAGTAAGCACTATAAGGGTTGGATTTCCTAAGGTAACTATGGATCAATGAAGGTAAATTCATTCCTTGTGTTGTATGGGGGTAGTTCGAAGGAGTGCCATGGATGTGACGGCTTAGTGAGATCCATATAGAGCTCTGGATGAGTTTTTGGCTAAGAATAGAGAGTATAATGGGTTGTGGGTTGAGAGAGATAATTTTGTAGTTGTTTCCTTTGAACTGGTGGCCTCTTCGTAGAAGTAGTATATGATGGGCTGAGTGCCTACAGTTGGGTGGAAAATCTATCTTACACAACCAATTGCTTGGATCTTCTTTATTTAAAGATAAGTATTATTTTGTATCTAATGTGCAATGATATTTATTTATATGTCTATGATAATTATGCTTGTAATTTCATGATGTAGATGTGTGTATGTGTGTTGAGTTCATTTCCATTGTGTGTTTTTATTTACATATATGCACATGCATTTTAAATGTTAAAAAATCATAATTATGGTTGGGGAGAAATTTAGTGGCCCCAATTTAGTTAATGTCCCCCTCCTGTGGATCAGACTAAAGGATGGGGATGAGAAGGAATGACCACTCATAAAAATAAACTACTTTATCAATGACAAAATTAGAACCTTTCTTCTTGTAAAGGATTCCTTGGTTAGGAGTAGCAAGGAATTGACAAATCAAAGAAGGATTGATGAAATATTTTTCCCAAGGGGTTCCATGTGTTGGTTTGACTAAAACAGACCAATAAAATAAGCATTGACATCCATTTCCACAAGTGGTTCTTTTTTGTGCATGGATAAAAAAATATCGATAAGAGAATAAACTACCGCTCTTATTTAAGGATCTAAGAAAGAGTGATTGTTTCTTATTCATAACTTAGTAAATCATTGCTCACTGAGAAGGTATCAAGATGATAAGGAAAAAAGGATCCCTCCTAAAGAATACCTTTGATGTGGTATGTTGAGAAGGAATAGATTAGAGAAGGAGTTGTTGCTCTTTCCTCATAAGCAATATTTCTAGTTGTTATTTAGGCTAGAAAGAAATTGATCATATATGAGATAAGGGGAGTTCATTATTTTCTCAAGAGGTAATCTATTGTGGTTCATTAAAAATGGATCGTTTCAAGAAAGAGAAAACATTCCCTCCTCAAATTTACTTATGTGATTGCACCGAGAGTAACAAGGTGCTCTATACCCTAGTATGGGGGGATATGTTGTCACTTACATAATGAAACACTACAAAAATGATAAGTAGTTAAGAAAATAAATTTATTCCAACTCAAAAAAAAATGAAAAAGTAATTAAAAAATACACATTGGATTATAAAATAAAAAAATAAACCAACATAGATTCACCCAAACTTACGTGTAATTTTTTCTAAACATGTAAAACAATTAATATAAAAATATTTACACTTCAATAAATTGGATCCCTTCCATTGCTTGGTAGATCTGAGTTTAATATGGATCTATGTTGGTTGTTATCTCAACCATTCCTTCAGCAAAGTTAGTTATGTCACTTTTATATAGGAAGGTATAGACAGGAGAAGGTTAACCCAAAGCCTCCTCAAATCCTCCCTTAAGACTTTTATTTGTTGTAGTTATTTGGGTTAGAAAAGGATCGAAGGGAGAAGGTAGCATTGGAAATTCCTTAGAGGTTCCACATTGTTGTTTACTGATAAGGAATATAAATAATCTCTCTTATGGTGATCTCATGATGGGCTTATGAGATAAGGGAAAACTACTACTTCCTAAATAGATACTCTATTATGGTACATTTGAAATGGATATATCCAAGAAAGTGTCATTGTTCATTCTTCCAAGGATAGACCAAACATTCCTTAAGAGGACCTTTGTTTTGATATGCTTAGAAGATATATATAACATAAGTAGTGGTTTATCCTTTTAAATGAATCATCCATGAAGGATTCACATTATCCTAGTTCAAGGAAGGGACATAAACAACCTCCCTTGTTGTTCTCTACAAAGGGATTGATGAGAGAATGGATAAGAGCACCCTGTAAGGTTTTCTGTTACACCAAGACTTGGAGATATTATCGAACATTGGAAGCCACCACGCAGTCTAATGATACCAATGCGGTGATTAGTACACATTATATTCCCATAAGCATGGTGGTTATAAAAATACTCCAGCACCCCCACTCTGACGTACTAAGGTTTTATTTTGCCCAAAATGTATCTTATTTAAGAAAAAGTGAAAATATTCCTGGAATCTTTCGTATTTTGGGAATAATGTTTCTCTCATAACTCAGAATCGGAAGGACTTTGTACGATTGGAAATCTCATGAAATTATCTAAAACTTTGTTTTTTTTAGTTTTTTCTAATTCTTTACCATTTGTCTGGGGCGATCATTTTAGTAAGAAATCATCTTTTAAAAGATTCTTTTAAAAAAGCATATTCTAAAAGATACTTTCTTACTAAAACACCTTCCCTAGAAAAACGGTAAGGAATTAGAACAAACACAAAACAAAAAAGTTGTATATAATTTCAAGTGCTTTCCAATGTTCCAAAGTCCACCTAATTCCAAGTTACAAGCGAAATGTTATTCTGAAAATACAAAATATTCCAAGAATATTTTTACTTTTTGTTAAATAGGATACATTATAGAAGATGGGGTAGAATGTTATGTATCTTGGGGGAATTGAACCTGATACCCTTATTGGAATAATGCAATAACACAACAAGTACAAGCTCCATAAGTCCCATAAGCACCAAAAACACCTCAATCCTAGTATCCATCCATGTCTCAACAAACCTGGGCACCTCCATACTAAAAAAAAACCTTGGCAATAAAATTGGAGGATTTCAAGTTTGGAAATTAGAAACAAACTCAACTGCAACCTCCTCATCGATTTCAATTTGCACCAGTGAAACCATCTCCACAACCTCAGTTAAAACTATCTCTAGGAAACCCAAACCCTAGACCACTCCCCACACAACCCACCCTTAACCCCAATAATAAGGTTGGGAATCTTGTAATGTCTACAGAAAAAATAAAATACCCCACCTATTCCATTTTCATTGTATACTTCCATGATATCCAATTATGTTCTAGCAGAAACCTTAATAAAAATACCTCCCCTGTAATTACAGAAGAGGATACTAAAGAGACATGAGAGACTACATCAGTTAAACCAGAGGACAGACTCCCACTAATTCCTCCCATGAAGACACAAGTAGTATAGGAAAAACAAATCCCACCATACCCTAATCAGCTAACCATAGATAAACCATTGGCCTAGCCATAATTCAACTCATAGAATTATGAAATGTATGCATGAAAATTCCATCGTTTCAAGCCATTAAGGACATTCACAATTATTCCAAAGCTATTAGAGAGTTATACCTTAGAAAACCAAGAAATAAATAGAAATATCCCCCAACATTCCACGTTGTAGCTGATCTAGCATATTTAATAATGGGAAATACCCTTGCTACTAAATATTCAAATCTTGGTACTCCTGCAGTCAATGTACAATAAATGATTTTTCCCTCTCTAACACATTGATATACTTGGTATATGTCATTAATGTAATGACCAAACAGACAACGGAAAGTTTAGGCCTCATAAATATAAGGGAAACTACTATTGTCTTACATTTCGTTGAACAATCTTCTATTAGACTGGAAGGTATTATAGAATATGATGTCATTTCAGTAGATTCATGGGAATACCCTGTGGATTTCATGGTTCCGCAGAAAAAAAATCAAACCTTGGAGGATATTCATTCTTGGAATATCATGGTTGGCCATTGTTGAGGCCTACACTGGATGTTGATAATGAAACATGAAGATATCTCATGGAATTGTTGTCAAAGAACTAAAAATGTACCCCCTGCTAAACCAACGCTAGAGCAAGAACTTCCTTTGTGGCCCAATGAGGAAGAATCAGATGAAGAAATTAAGCCTCAACAACTTTTCATTATTGAACAATATCTTGCAGTAAAGGAAGAAACAGAGGATGAAATGATAAATCAACTTTTGGTAAATTGATCTAGTCCATCTTTAGATACTCTTGATATACCGAGTCCAGTATTTGACACCCAATAAGGTAATACTTTTCCAAGTACTTATGCAACTCCTAATAATGATCCAAGGTCCTTATTGATCTTGCAGTCAAATAAGTTGAAATTGAACCCAGGAAAAAGTTGAAGATCAACTCCACATTAACCGATCAACAAACATAAAAAAACTCATATGTGTATTGAAGAGGAATGAAAATGCATTTTTCTGGGATTATAGTGATATGAAATTCCTCCACCCTAACTTGTGCACACATTATATTTATACCAAGGAGGATTATAGATTGATCAGGAAACCAAAATCATAATGAATCTCGTATTACAGGAAGTAGTTAAGGAGGAAATTCAAAAATAGTTTGATGCAAATTTTATTTACCCCATCTATGACAGCAAATGGGTTTCCCCACTCATTATCGTCCCCAAAAAGAATGGGAAATGACACATTTTTGTGTATTATAGGGAGTTGAACAAAGAAACTCATAAGGACCATTTTTCATTACCTTTCATCGATTAGGTACTGGACACACTTGCAGGAAAAAAATACGTCTCCTTTATGGATGGATTCAATGGGTAAACGAGATGAATATAGCACCGAAAGATCAAGAGAGGACAACATTTCCATGCTCTTGGGGGAAATTCACATATCGTATGCTACCTTTTGGATTATGAAATGCACCAAACACATTCCAATGTGAAGTCCTCAACATTTTTACATATTTAATTCATGAAACCATGGAAGATTTTATGGATGATTTCACCTCTCATGGTGGAGACTTCAAAGAATCTTTGAAATTTTTTGAAAAAAGTACTTATCAAATGCATAGAGGTGAATTTGTGCCTCAACATTGAAAATTCCAGGATGATGCTTACACAAGGAGTTGTTCTGGGCCATCTCATCTCATCATAGGTAATCAAAGTAGACCCAATAAAGATACATGTAATCATCAACTTACCAGTACCATGCACACAAAAATAGGTACGCACTTTTATTGGGTATGTAGGATATTATATAAGATTTGTGCAAAATTTTCCAAAATCCCTTGTCATATTTTTATGCTAATGCCAAAAAATACACAGTTTTAGTGGTTTGATTTTTTTCAAATAGATTGGGAAACATTGAGACACGAAGTGTAAACAACACCTGTCATAAGAGGACCCAATTGGTCCATGCCTTTCATAATTTCAACTGATGCCTCTGATACAACTATTAAAGGGGTATTGGGATAGCGAGAAGATCACAAAACCTATGCCATATATTTCATTAGCAAGAATTTGGATGCTACAGAATTGAACTATATATTGAGATAAAAAGAATTATTGTTTGTTATCTATGTTTTCAACAAATTATATCATTACATCACTCGATACTCAGTAACTATACAAACTAACCATTATGAACAAACCAATTACCAATGGCAGAGTCACTTGATGGATGTTGTTGTTACAAGAATTCGACATTTCAATTGTGCGGCTACTTTGTTTGTTGACTATATCTCTAGAATTATTAATAATGATGAATCTATGTCGGTTGATGATGTATTTCCATATGAACACTTATTTTCTATATCTACTAATACACCTTGGTTTGCAGATGTTGCAAATTACTTGGTTGCGGGAGAACTTCCAGGGAATATTTCATAAAAAAAAGAAACAAATTGTGTAGTGCAGTAGAAAATTCTCTTGGATATATGGGTATCTATTCTACACTGGACCTGACTTGATAATCCGTCGATGCGTTTGTGAAGATGAGATCTACTACATTCTAAGAACTTGTCATGATCGCACATGTGGGGGGAATTTTGCAGACAAAAAAATAACCCACAAAATCCTACAATTAGGCTGTTATTGGCCTATCATATCAAAATATGCATGGGAATATGTATGAAGCTCTGGTAGTTGCCAGAGAATGGGGACACTAGTTTAGTCAAACAAAATGCTACTTTAGACCCAAATCATGGTGGAAATATTCGAGAAGTGGGACCTAGAATTTTTTGGTCCTATCGACCCCCCATATAGAGTGTGTGGAAATTAATCCCAAGCTTAAAACAATTGAACTCACAAAATTGCTTGAAAATATGCAAGAAACGCTCAAGAAGGAGACTGAATATGTGATAATACAAAAACTGTTGATGATATTAATTTACATCAGCCATCATTGAATATATTTAGGCTTCTCATACAATATATACTCCAATGATTTGAAAGGTTTTAGGAAGCTATTCAAATTGGTACAAAATCAGGCTTACTAAACTAGTCAAAATCCCCCATAGGTGGATAAATCACTTTCCAAATAAGTGAAGAGGCTCATGAATTTTGTGAATGAGTGTGTACCGATAATAAGTTATGGAAATTTGAATTTATCATGCTTTTATATGAGGAAAATAGGGGAGGCGATTTGATGCAAAAAACAAGGCAGTCTACCTTAAAACTAGCTTTAGCTTTTTCCTTAAAACTGCAGAAAAGCTAGAAAGACTAGAAAAAGAAGTAATGCCCAGTTTCCTTTCTGGGAAGTCTATGATTTTTCAAAATATTATCTAGAATATTTCTAACTCTCTTCATGAGGCATTTTTGGAAATTTTGACCTCAAAAATGGGTTTAGGTGCAAACTAGCTAGTGTAGTACCTAGGAATTAATCAAAAGAGATTAATTATTTTATCCTAAGTCTTGGGATATTTTTTGATTATTCCAACGCCCCCTCTTAAGCCCAAATTTGAGTACAATATCAGAGATATAGGGCCTAGAAACAAGGCTTAGTCACCCTTTACATACTGTGTGTCCATACAAAACAAGGAAAAGAGGCAAAACCACAAGTGCGAAAATCCTCCCTCAAACATGGACATGAACAAAAATGTATGAAATATGGTCTTCAATATATATTCAAAACATGATAATATATCCCAATTAAATACTTAAGATTGCTGAAATTTCTCTCTGAAAAATTCTTTGGTGAAGATGTCTGCAACTTGCTTAGATGAAGGGAAATATTGCAGATCAATGACCCCATCATGCACAAGTACTCTGATGTAGTGCATATGGATCTCGATGTGTTTGGTTCAGTTCCTCATTCTTGGATCAGTTGAGGTACAAACTTTACTTTGGTTGTCACAATATATGACTGTAGCAGTCTATGTCTTGATCACAAACTCTCCAAGTATTCCTTGCAACAACAAACATTGAGTAGCTGCATTCACAAATCCTCTGTACTTTGCCTCTATAGATGAAAGTGAAATTTCACTTTGTTTTTTACTTGACCAGATGATTGGTCCATATATAAGAATAAACAAATATCCAAAATTTGATTTCCTATCAGTGTTATCACCTGCCCAATCAGAGTCAATAAAACCAACTAACTCTAGGCTAGATTGTACAACATAGTGAATACCATCAGTTTTTGTTCCTTGTACAAAGTTTAGGATTATTTTTTCTACCCTCCAATGGATGTCATGAGACTGATCCATGTTTCTGGAAACCACAATCACTACATAAGATATATCAGATCGAGTATGATTCAAATAAAGAAGACAACCAACCAGTTTCCTATAAAGGGTGTTGTTTTCCAATGGAGATGATTACACTTCTTCAAGCTTAAGTCCTGAAAGGAAATGAGTCTTTATCAGATTTAAACTTTTTCATTCTAAACTTCTTCAACATATATGAAGCATACTTGGACTGATGTACTTTTATTCCAAGATATGATTGAGAAATCTCAAGCCCCAAAAATTGGCTTAACAATCCCAAATCAGTCATAGAAAAACCATGGTTCATTGCATCCTTCAATGAGGAAATTTATTTATTGGAACTTCTTGTGATCAAGATTTCATACACATAAAATAAAATTATGACTAAGGAACCATGAATAATCTCCAAATAGACATTTGGATCAGTCTTGCATCTACAATAGTTCAATGATAGCAAAAAGCCATCAATCTTGGCATACCAAGCTTTGGGAGCTTGTTTTAGCCCATACAATGATTTCTTCAACCTATACACAAGAGATGGATTAGTAAAAAAAAATTCAGTATGCAACATATATATTTATTCTTTCATATCACCATGTAATAATTAAATCTTTACATCCATGTGATGTACCTCCCACTGCTTCGAAGCTACAATGGCCAAAACTAGTCTTATGGAGTCCATATTTGTAACTAGTGCAAAGGTCTCATTGTATTCAATGGCTTGGAATTGGGAGAATACCTTGGAAACTAACCTTGCCTTATATTTCAAAGGATAACCATCAGCACCAAATTTACTTTTGAAAACCCACTTACACTTGACTAGCTTTCTCCTTGGGGGAAGAGTGACTAGTTCCCATGTGTCATTCTTTTGGAGCAAATGAAATTCCTCCTTCATGGTTGTTTTACATATTGGGTATTCAAATGCATATTCATATGTATGTGGATCATATTCAACAATTATAAAAAAATTATCAACAAAAAAAGGGTCCTTGACAAAAATGACACTCTCAAATTGAGATCTAGTTCTCCTAGGATCTCTAGGATTCCCAACTAGTTCTCCAACTGCTTGGATAGTTTTTGCTTCCCAGATTGACCTTGTGGGGATATTTGGATCTGCAATTAAATCATAATTATCAGACATATCAGAATTACAAATTTCATTAGGTCCATCACTTACAACCAAAGGTGGAGGAGGTGAGGAGGACTCTCCAATTTTTGTTGCTACCATAGCCTCTTCTTCTAACTAAACACTCCTTTCAATGGAGTAATTTTGAGTGATAATGTTGATCATATTTTACCCTTTGGAATATTCATAATACACAACAAATATGCACTCTTGGCTTTGAGTCTCCAAAGCCCTCCTTTTATCTAGTGGAATTCTAGCCCATGCTCTTGAGCCAAAAATACTGAAATGAGACACATCTGGTTTGTGCCCACTCCAAGCTTTGAAAAGGGTAACTCCATCAATATCCTTGTGTGGCACCATATTTTGGATGTAGGATGCATAGTTGATAGCTTCAGCCCAAAACTTTGGTGGCAAAGTCTTAGACTCCAACATACAAGTAGCCATCACCTTGAGACTTCTATTCTTCCTCTCATCCACACAATTTTGCTGAGGTTTGTAGGGGATGGAGTGTTGCATATGAATACCTACATATTAAAAAGAATTAATGAACACATACTTGACATATTCACCACCATTATCATATCTAAGGATCTTGAGTCTCCTCCCATACTGGTTCTCAACCAAGGCCTTGAAAACCTTGAAGTGGTAAAAATATTCAGACTTGAGTTTAAGGAAGTAAACCCAACAATACCTGGAAAAGTCATTGTTAACACAAAAAAGTGTTCACCTAAATCTCCATGGTATAAACCACATCCATACATCATATTCCCACCATTATTTCCTTCATTTTGACATTCACAATTGTATTTCCACAAAAAATGGTCTAAACCATCATTATTCCTTTCCATAAATGAAGGGATGATGAACATTTATTGTGATTTATTCTCACTCTCTCCCAAAAAGGGTCAAAACCCCTAAAAAAGAGAATGAGTAAAAAACCCTAGAAAAATACAATGGACAATAAAATACTATGGGTTATTACCATGGTTCAAAAACCCTAAGACCATACTATAAATACATTGTGAAGGATTCCTCCAAAACACTTTTTTTCCATTTGCTTTCACTCACACCACATACTTTCTCTTCCATTATTCCATATGTTTCCATTCCATTTCCCACGGTGTACGTTGAGTTCACTCTGTACCCGTTTCGATCCATTCCCCCCATTTGACAACACATTATGGAAGAGGTCAGAGACACAAATCATGGAGCTGTAGAACCACTTCTGAGGATGGCTACGGTGGCTCATTTGTAGACGAGGTATAATTATTGTCTTTTATGCATTAGTTTAGTTTATATATGTGAAAACCATTAAAAAATATTTGATTTTGTTTTATTGTTTCTTTTGTTATCATTAAACTCTTCCTTGTGCTCAGAACGAGCTAAGGTTGGTGCTTTTGCATGTAGTAGGGGAGAAATGCCCACTACAGTTTTGGCGAATCCACTTGGTCGATCCATACGGATCTTTGATTTTGTAGATTTTTCTGTTGGTTTTTTTTCATTTGATTCCCTCAGTCGTCACAAATATGACCCTCTCGTGGCAGTTCTGGACCAATATCGCTTTAGTGCTTTCCCCCTATCCCTAGCCAATAGTTTGTTTTTGAAAAATTCCTTCATTCGAGTTGAGTTGCACCTATCCGACCGAAAGAGGCAACCTAGTCACACCTTTTTGTACAATAAGCATGACCGAGGTCACGCCTTTTGCCCCAATAAGAGAGACCTAGCTTAAAAACCCAGATCAATCTTGTCCCAGCTATCGGAGCGACCCTAGTCACTACCATGACTCGGTTTTGAGCGACTTGTCATGTTTAACCCTCAGTTTTGAGTGACTTGGCTCTGTCAACTATTTTTCGGCTATGATCACGACTGTTTATTAGTTATGTGTGACCACAATCATGCCTGTTCTTCCAACAAGTGTGAGCTGCTATTTTTCAGTTTGTTTTTTTTCTTTAGATCCCTGTTTCAAACCCCCTATCTGTGTTAAACCCTTGTTTTGACCTGTTTCTGTCCATATCTGATCTTTTGGAGCCCCCTGGTATGTTTTGAGATCCCTCTTACTCGGTTTGTGAGTTTTTCTAGTTGAGCTTTGTGGTTGAGACCCCATGTATGTTTCCTACATTTGATTAGTTCCTTTTACTGCTTAATTACTTCAAGTGCATTTTATTTTTGGAAGAAAAAATTTATTTTGCAATATATTTACTATTCTTTTCTCCTTTTTATTTGCATTATATTTTCATCCCGACTATGATATTGCTACATATTAGTTGTGAATTGTTGGGGTTTGTATACACATCCATTTCACACATTTCAAACCATATAAGTGAAAATCTTGGTTCATGACCCCAAGCAAGCCTTAAAATTACCTTAATACAACCAAAACTGAAACCTCATTTGACGATAAAACAATATTGTAGAAACTCCTTTGATAGACTTGGTATCTTTGAATTTAGTTTTAGTTCTGGTGCTTGAGATGATTTTCACATCTAAGTCTACCTCACTTGCCTTCACCTTCTTCTTACTACCTTTCTTAGGCATTGTGTGAATTTGTTGTTTTAAAATATGTTCTCAATAAGGTAATCCTTCTTGGTGAAAATGGAACTTGCGATATACGAACATGAGCATAATTAGAAGTGATTTAGTAATACCGCAATTGTTTTGCATAACCAAATGCATCATTGTACTAAGGTATCCTTTATTGAAAATAAAAAATACTACATGTATAATCGATTTCAGAAAAGCCTACATTGGACTTCAAAATTGGAGCATGCAATCATAATCCGATGTTAGAATTGGGAGGAAAACCATAGTTACATATCCAATACTAGCCATTCAAAATCAGTTGTGTAGGACGGAGAGAAGTGTTCCATTTGAAGTCACTTGATCATTTAATGAACTCGTGGTGTAATAAAAGGACGTGCAATTACAAAGTTCAAATGAAAACCTATCATCACATATGCATATGTTGTTGTGTAAGCTATAAACTTGTTTCCATCCTACATCAAAATTCTGAAGGCAACCCCTCCAATTCTCCTTCTTTATTTTAAAACAACTATAATTTTCCAAAACAATATTGTGAGTAAGCACCTTATCATATGTTCTATTATGCATTTTCACTTGGAATTTTATTACCGTTTGTTGATTCTCATATAGGTTGATGAAGGTGAAGAGTACATCATTGAGCAAAAGAGTAGTAATAATTAACTTAAGCTTTGTAAAACTCTTTTCAAAAAACTTAAAAAATAAGTTTTTCAGTCCCTTTGATGAAGTTCACAAACTTGATTCCTAACCCTTTTATTTATAAACTTCAAAATTGTCGAGGCAGAGAGGCTTATACTCACGAATCTATTCAAAGGTGCCAAGGTGTGCAAAGAGAGCTAGGTGACTCACATTATATCACCGTGACAACTCATGTCAAAACTTAGGAAGGTGGATTCTCGAATCTTTTGAAAGAACTGCAATCCTCTACTTTTATTAATTAATACCAAGTGAGTTTCTTTATGTAACACTCTCGATAGCCTAGGTCCTCTATTGAGCTTATAGGGTGTTCTTCGTTCTTCATTCGGGGTCGTCGTTGTGATACGCAGGGTGAGAGCATAATTATGTGCAATAATAACAATGTAAGTAAAAACTGAAACTACTGGATTTTTGGTATACCGGCTCGGGTACATCTCCTAAGAAACTCAAACGAGTGACCATTTTCTTGGTGAGTTAACCATGAGGAAAAGAGAAAAACCACAAGAAAAAATCCATGAAAAAAATTATAAATGTAATGGTTCCGAAAAAACATTTTCCCTAAAAGGTTTGTGCTCTACCAGCTATGGTGCAAAAACATTCATGAAGCCAAGCTTGACCTAAATACCAAATGAAGTGGATTTTGGGCCGCATAGATCAAGTACAACCTAACTTGAATTATGGAAATGACACTGCAAATACACTTATACCAGTTATGAAGGTTAAATACGGATGGGGAGAGGCAGGAAAATCTTAACTAAACCTAGAAAAACCATGACACTTCTACCAATAATACCACCATAGAATAAAATCTTCAACCTTGAAAAAACACTGGAAATGAAAGATTAAGTGCCTACCTGTCGAGTGCTAGATGGTCGTGGGATGTGGCTGAATGTACTGGCTCCAAATGTATTTCTACGATTAGATGCTGGTTAAAGAACATTTCATGGGGTAAAAAACTAAATAAACTCACTCATTTATATAGAAAAATGAAACAAAAGTGCCATTAATGCGGTCGTTGGATATTAAAAGCGGTGGTTAGAAAATTGAACACGATGGTTGGCCCAAAACGTCATTTGGCGTGAAACACTTTTGGTCGCAGTGAGAACAATAGTAACATAGAAAATCTCAGTGAGACTCTTTGAAACTCTCCAATACAATCAGTAACGCTTCATGAGTTCTTCCGATTATATCGGCAACACTCTTGGAAATCCTCCGAAGAAGTCTGTAGATTCTCAGTCCATCGTCAATTTTAACTTTCAGCATGACTGTATCGGTGTATCTCTCCAAGTTAATGTGAAGTCCTGACAATATTTATCATCGACATAAATTTTCAAAATCCTTCGACCTTTTCAGCGAAAATTGTGAGTTCTACCGATAGAGTCAGCCAGTTTCTTTGAGTTATGCTGAAACGACGAGTGCGAAAAAACCTTCTTTTGATTCAGCCGACCGTTTTAGAGTGACTGGTCGAGTTACTCCGACACGTCGGAGAGACTGGCCTAGTTACTCCGATATGTCTAAGGGAAAAAATAAGTTTCACTTAGCCAAAACCTCTTTTGCTCAAACTTTTGGAAAAAAACTAAGTGTGCAGGATAAACTACCTTGAGTTGGAAAATTATTCTAAGTATGCTTTCGAACAAAAAATTGGAGGAGCCCTAAAAAACCAAAAAAATTAGGGAAGCAATTGCAACAACAACAAGATGAAATTGCAATTACACTTTTCTTCTTACATGACTAGATGAATGGTCCATCTGCAAGCATAAACGCATATACAAAAGTTGATTTTCTATCAGTTTTATCACCTTCCCAATTAGAGTCAGTAAAACCAACTAACTCTAGGCTAGATTGTGCAACATAGTGAATCCCATGAGATTTTGTTCCTTGTACAAAGTTAAGGATTCTCTTTGCTACCCTCCAATGGATGTCATGAGGCGAATCCATGTGTTAGGAATCCACACTCACTGCATAAGAAATATTACGTCGAGTATGAGTCAAATAAAGAAGAAAACCAACCAGTTTCCTATACACAGTGTTGTTTACTAATGGAGTTGACTGCACTTCTTCAAGCTTAACTCCTGAAAGAAAAGGAGTCTTGCTTGGTTTGAAATCCTTCATTTTTAGCTTCATTAATAGGTCTTAAGCATACTTGGATGGATGTATCTTGATACCAAAATCTGATTGATAAATTTCAAGCCCCAAAAATTGGCTTAATAATCCCAAATCAGTCATAGAGAAGGCATCATTCACTGCACACTTCAAAGAGGAAATTTATTTCTTGGAACTTCTTGTGATCAGAATTTCATCCACATACAAAACAATACTGATTAAAGAACCATGAATCAGATTAAAATATACATTTGGATCAGACTTGCATCTACAATAGTTCAGTGATAGCAAAAAGGCATCAATCTTGACATACCAAGCTCTGGGAGCTTGTTTTAGCCCATACAATGATTTATTCAACCTACACAACTGATGGATTAGTCACAAAACCTTTTGGATGATGAATATATATTTCTTATTTCATATCTCCATGTATAAAGTTACTTTTCATATCTATGTGATGTACCTCCCACTGCTTGGAAGCTGCAATGGCCAACACTAGTCTTATGGAGTCCATGTTTTCCAATGGTGCAAAGGTATAATTGTATTGAATTCCTTGGAATTAGGAGAATCCCTTGGCCACTAAACTTTCCTTATACTTCATAGGAGATCCATTAGCAACAAATTTATTTTTGAATACCCACTTACACTTGACTAGCTTTCTCCATGGGGGAGATTAACTAGTTCCCTTGTGTCATTCTTTTGGAGTGAATGGAATTCCTCCTTCATGATTTTTTTCCATACCGGGTCTTAAAATGATTATTCATATGTATTTGGATCAGATTCAATCATTATAAAACAATTATCATCAAATAAATGATCCTTTCCAGAAAGGAACTCTCGAATTGAGATCTAGTCCTCCTAGAATCACTAGAATTCCCAGCTAGTTCCCCAACTGCTTGAATTGCATTTGCTTCCCAATTTGGACTCGTGGGGCTGTTTGGATGTGAAATTAAATCATCATTATCAGACATACCAGAATCATAAATTTCATTAGTATCTTTACTTACAATCAAAGGTGGGGATGGTGAAGAGGAGTCTCCAAATTCTACTGCTAGCATAGGCTCTTCTTCAAACTAAACACTCCTTTCAATGAAGGATTTTTGAGTGCTCATGTTGATCAGCTTATACCATTTGGAATATTAAGAATACCCAACAAATAGGAACTCTTAACTTTGGGCTTCCAAATCCCTCCTTTTATCTAATGGAATTCTAGCCCATGCCCTTGAGCCAAAAATCATGAAATGAGACACATCATGCTTGTGTTCACTCCAAGATCCAAAAGGAGTGAATCCATCAAAAAGCTTGTGAGGCACCCTATTATGGATGTAGGATTCATAGTTTATATATTGATACCAAAACTTTGGTGGAAAATTCTTAGACTCCATCATACAAGTAGCCCTCTCCTTGAGGGATTTATTCTTCCTCTCAGCAACACCATTCTGATAAGGCATGTAAGGAATAGAGTGCTACATATGCATACATGGAATATTCAAAATATTTAATGAGCTCATACTTGACATATTCACCACCATTATCATATATGAGGATCTTGAGTTTCCTCCCAGAATGGTTCTCAACCAAGGCTTTAAAAACATTGGAGAGGTAAAAAAATGCAGACTTGAGTTTAAGGAAGTAAACCCAACAGTACCTAGAAAATTCATCTATGAAGGTAAGGAAATATTTGGCTTGACTCATGGAGATATGAGAGAAGGGACCAACTTGTCACTACAAATGAGATCAAGAGGTGTATAGGTTCTCTCATGACTAACTCTCTCATATTTATGCTCTGGGTGATTTCCCAAGTTGCAACCTTGACCGACTCGTTTGGAAAAATGTAGATTTAGAAGCCATGAAACCATGTATTTTTCACACAAATATAAAATGTATTTGTAATTTAAATCACCAAACCTCACATGTCAAAGCTTGATGGATTCATTGACATGGGTGAGGAGTGAAGAGGGGTTAGAGAAAGGCATGAAGTGTGAGAACTTGTATAATTTTGAATTATGATCCACAAAACCTTTAGCAATGACTCTACCATTCATAATATCGGATATTTCAACATCGTTGGGAGAGAAAACAACCTTCTTAGGAAACCCAATGTGGGTCATCTAGTAGGCTGACAAGATATTTGCATCAATACCTAGGACATACAAAACATTATTGAAGGAACCATGGTCAAAATCTATGCTAAAGTTTACCCTTACTTTCAATTTTTGAGTAATCTCCCAGTAAAATATTTGGACCATTTGAATCATCAAGAGAGGAGAAAGCCTCCCTTTATGAAGTCATGTGTCTTGAAGCACCAAAATCAATGATATAGGAAGGACATCTTACAGTGCTTACAACCAGGGCATGTAATCTCTCCCTGTCTTCGAAACTGGATCCTCCTTACTTCTTCTTTACGCCATCAAGAAAGGATATGTTGTTCTTCTCCAGGATTTGAGCCAAAATATCGATCTGCTTCTTCATGCAAGAGCTCTTAGGATGAAATCTCTTGCCACAATATGTGCACTTGATTCCTTCACCTTTACCTTTATTCTTCTGGAAGTTATTCTTTTTGGATTTTGAGGAATCCTCTTGAGACTTAAACTTATATCCTTTTTGATATGGAGGCTTCTTATCCTTCTTCTTCCCTTTGGAACCAACCTTAGAATCTCCAACAACCAAGGCTTGATATTTTGAGGGTTTGATGGTTCACATCATGACCAACTTGTCTTACTCCGAAATCAAGTATTCGATGAATTATTTCAGTGAAGGCATCTTCCAGGTTAGACCTGTCAACTTGGTGGCATGGAAGATAGAAAAAAGTACTGAGTAATCAGGGCCAATATTTGAAAGTATGGACTAGAATATTTGTTCATCTTCTTTATCTATACCACACTTCTTAAACTGCAAAACCATATATTTGAAGTTAGAGAAGTAGAGTTGTAAGGATTCAAAGCTGCTTGGACTCAGTGAAATCATATCCTTCTCTAGTTGATGACCCCTCATCTTATTTGTCTTCCCAAATAAAGTTTGAAGCTTCTCCCATACTTCATCTGGTGATGACAATCCATCAAGATGGAAAAGAAGGTATCTGGAAATGCTGAGACATAAGAGACCATATGCCTCATCTCTCCTATTATGCCATTTGATATTCTTTGCTGCTGCATTAGGCTCAACTTAATATTCCATGGTCACTCTGTCGAGGACTTTACTCATCATCAGAATCTCTATCCGTGCCTTCCATTTTAAATAGTTTAATGGAGTCAAGATGATATGGTGAGATTGATACATTCTTCAGCAACTGTGCCCTTGAACAGACATAATGCGCTCCTAGTGAGTGATGTCGACCCTGAAAAATAAATTATAAGAGGAGAACAATCTATATACCAAGTCTCTGATACCATGTGGAAATTAATCCCAAGCTTAAATCAATTAAACTCACAAAATTGCTTGAAAAATATGCAAGAAACACTCAAAAAGATACTGAATATGCTGAATAACGCAAACTGTTGTTATATTAATTTACACCAGCCATCATTAAATATGTGTAAGATACTCAACCATGTAGATAAGCCAAGTATTTGAAAGCATAAATATGCTATTCGAATCAGTACAAAAGCATGATTACTAAACTAGTCAAAATCCCCCATAGGTGCATAAAGCACTTTCCAAACCAGTCATGATGCTCATGAAGTCGCTGAATGAGTTGGTATCACTGATAAGTGAAAGAAATTTTAAGTTATCATGCTTTTAGTTTACGAAAAGAAGGAAGGTGAGTTGTTTAAAAAACAAGGAAGTCTACCTTATAACTAGCTTTATCTTTTTCCTTAAAACTGCAGAAAAAGATGGAAACTCTGGATAAGGCAGGAATGCGCACTTGCTAAACTGGACAGCCTATTAGTTGGAAGAATGATTCAAGAATCTTATCCAAAATATTTCTAAAGTGCTCTAGGAGGCATTTTTGGCAAGTTTGACCACAAAAATGGAAGTGGATGCAAACTAGCTAGTGTAGGACCTAGGGGATTAATGAAAAAGATTAGTTATTTTATCCTAAGTATAGGAATGGGTTTTGATTGTTCCAACATGAATGCATGTGGAGGGATTGGAGTAAGTGAAGGTGGAGCATGTTGAGGTCCAAGGTAAAGATGGCCTCTCCTTGCTAGCTGAGTGAACTCATTTGAATTAGCATCAAAATTTACTGAAAAATATTATTTTATTGTCTCTTCCATATTTCCATAAGTATTTACCTCTACCACCTCTTACTCTTACATACCTTATAGAACCCTTACTGTGAAATATCAAGCTAGAAACACATGATTAGTGAACAAGTATTTTATATACATGATTTTTTGTGAACAAGATATTTATATAAAATTGACAGTGAACCGCTCAATCCTCTTTCATACCTATCAATGAAAAAATAATATCTTTTCATGAAAGTACTATTATCACATTTTCATGGGTAGGGTATCAAAATGAGGTTGCAAATGAGGATTTAGGAAATGTTATAATAGGAAAAATCATTCTTTGAAATAAAAATATATTGTTGCAACTCTAAAAAAGATTATATTCCTCAATAATCTCCGTAAAATGAATACAATATGTCAACCGCCATTTGATTTAGAATTACAGTTAACACCCACGTGCGAATAAACCATTATAATTCAATTGCAAGTATGATATCCCATGGAATCCACAAAATTATCACTTATTGTCTATGCATGGAGGATCGTCGAATTTGAGCGAAGGCAGAAGGGAGAATTAGGATCGTGTATTGACAACTCATTAAATTAATTGTTGCCTCAACTGCAGAGCCATATCTGTTGTGATAATAAATTACAAATACACCATATTCCAACATGGCGATGCATGTGTTAAAAAACAATTTTTCTTTTTCCATTTTAAAAAGGCCAGCGCATCAAACCCATGCATCATAGTTCATTAAATCCATTTGAATTGAAAAGAAAGGAGCTTAATCAAACATTATCGCATCAAACAATAACGTGCAAATTAAGGTCCTATTTGTGAATCATACACATATATACAACAAGGCTTAGTAGCAAAGCTGCATATTCCTTGCTTCTAGATTCTTTAGCAGCAAGGCTTAGCAACAAAGTTGCATATTCCAATTCTTCATGTTGAAATGAAATCATATAGGAGGCTAACATTAATTCAATGGGCATGATCACTTCTTAAGAATAAAGTAGTTGAAAGGGAGTGACCCATGTACTAGACTTTGTGGTAGTCCTGTCTTCCCATAAGGCATAAGGAAGTTGGAGATTCCACTCGCGTGGCTTGTCTTCGATAATATTTTTTTGGATTTTGATCATCTATTTGTTGGTTGAATTTTCCATCCCATTTTCCTATGTGTAATAGGAAGAAGAGTAAGAGTGTTTGATTTTCAATTCAACACAAAATTGGGTAAATTTAACATAAACGAATGTAGGACAATTTTCTAGCACAATATTGAGTGGTACCCCAAAGAGGGAAAATATTGAGTCTTCTAGAAAAGAGAGGACTTGTTCATATTTTGCGGTTTTAAGGGAAACTACTTCTAACCATTTGTTGAAATAATCAGCTGCAGTTAAGATAAATATATGGCCATTTGAAGATGGAGGATTTATAGGGCCTATGAAATCAAGTCCCCATTTTTTGAATGGAAAAGAAACAATAATTGTCTCTAAAGGCATTGCTGAAAATTTTAATTTACCGACTGCTCACTGAAAAACATCAAAATATTGAACAAACTTAAATGAGTCTTGAAAAATATTTGTCCAATAATAGCATATCCTAAGAATTTTATTTGTTTTTGACTTATATACAAAATTTCCTCTACATGGATCCTCCCATCAGAGGATCCATGCTGATATTTAAGAATTTTGAGAGACGTAATATCATCAACACAACAAAGTGCAATGCCATCAGGAGATATACGAAAGAGGATAGTATCAATTATAACGAATTTAGGTGCTTCAAGTGTTAATTTCCTCCTTTCGTTGATATTCATGTCATCAAGACAACACTCATGACTCAAATAAAAAAATGATATTCTTATACCAAGGAAGTTCGGACAACTCAACATGTTGGGATTCAATCAAGAAGAGATTTGAGATGAAGTCATCAACAAATGTATTTTCATTCAAAGGAGAAGTATATTGAGCCAAATGAAATGTTAAATCCCTACCACTTATGGTATTGGATGTAGCAATGGTTAAGTCATGTTCTTGAATTTTGGTAAGTAATTGAGCTAATTTTATCGACAAATAAGTTTGTGAAACCATAAATTTAACTGTTGGAAGAGGTAATTTCACAAGAATATGCTTCCCAAGAATTAAATTTCGAATTTTTCCAATGGCCTTAACCAATGCATAAGCATGTTTTTCGATTAAAGAGTAAGAAACAAATTATTCATGTAAGCTTTGGCTCATAAAAGCTATGGGTTGTTCGACGTCATTCTTATTTTTTGTATAAGGATAGTTGAGATAGCTTCTTCTATAACATTAGTGTATATTTTAAAATCTTTATTAAAATAAGGAGTAGCTAAAACAAGTGCAGAAGATATAGATTTTTTTATTTCCAAAAATTCATTTTCAGCAGTGTGATCTCAATAAAAAGTTCGATTAGATTTCAATAAATTATGGACATGTTTAATAATATATGCAAAATTAGGAATGAACTTGCGCATAAAATTAATTTTTCCCATAAAATTAATTTTACCCATAAAATCTTGGATTACTTTCTTAGAATATGGTGTAGGAAGGTTTTGAATTGCTTTGGCCCTTTCAAGATAAATGTTAATGCTTGCTTTAGAAACTGTGTGACCAAGCAATTTACCAGATGAGGCACCAAAAAAACATTTGGTAGAGTTAAGTGACATACTGAACTTTCTACAAGGTAAAAAAAATTGAAGCAAATGTCCAAAGTTATATTTTCTGAATTTGGAATGCACAATGAAATTGTCAAGATAAACTTGGATGGTAACTCCAATCAAATCATCAAAATCAGTATGCATGGCACTTTGAAAGGTTGCACTAGTATTAATTAAGCTGAATGGAAATTGTTCATAGAAAAAAGTACCCCACTTGGTGGTGAAAGTAGTTTTGTATTGTTGGAATATTATAAACCCACTCCATGCTTAGGATAACAAATATTAATCATTTCTGGTTAATTTCCTATCCACTAGCCTAGATAGATTGCATCCACTTGCACCACTTGGTCAACACTTTCCATATATACCCTAGGAGCGCCTTTATCCTGGTTATGGATAGATCCTGCCTACTTTATTGAGTACCCATATTAGAAACTGCGACTTCCTGCATATTTCGTCTTTATACTGCTTTATTCCTTCTTTTTAACAGATAAGGTAAAGCTAGTCAACTAGGAAACTGCTATGTTTTGTGGCCAACCCATCCTCCATGATTTTCTCTCCAAATTCCATGATTAGCATGATTTTCCATCACTCATGATTTTTCCAATTCGTGAGCTCCTTGACTGATTTGGAAAGTGATTTAGTCACCTATGGAGGTTTATCATATTTGAGTAAGTCTTCTATGAGCTAGCTCAAGTTTTCTTCTAAAAACTATATTTTCCTTTATAAGGATGTATTACTATGATACTAATCATAAATTCATTTGATCAACAATACTTGGAAAGATATTGGATCATTCTCCACTTCTCTTGTATTCAATCTCATCTTTCTTCTCTCTATTATCCTTGTGCATGCTTGTGAGAATTGTCTTTGTAGCTAGATGTACATCCTATGTTTCTTATTAGCATTAAGTATCTACTTAATTCATAATATCAGAACTACTATTTCTACATGGTATTAGAGTGCAAGGGTTCTCAACCTATCAAGCTCAATCTATCAGAGCACAAGGTTGCTCAATCTATCAAAACGCAAGGTTTCTCAATATATCAAAGTTATACATGATATCTAAGCTTCAAGTTCTATATGACATCAAGGCTTTCAGATTGTCAATTTATATAGAGTTAAGGAGATACCTGTTCTCTATAGTAGAGCGCATCCAGTCTCCTATCCCTCTCTGAAGAAGAACTTGATTTGATCTTACAAGATTTTATCATAGTTTATATTTTTGTAGGTTGCAGAGAGCATCTCCAAGAGTGCATCCACTTATTAGCATGGATTCCTATTCAACTATTATCCTAAATCCTTTCAAATATCATGAATGGAAGTCCTACATTGGCATTCTATTGTGGAGTAAGAGACTATATAGAGTTTCCTTGGCTTTAGAGAATGATCCTAATGTTGTTGTTGAGAAATATAAGTAGCATAG
This sequence comes from Pseudotsuga menziesii, assembly GCA_001517045.1. NCBI lineage: Eukaryota > Viridiplantae > Streptophyta > Pinopsida > Pinales > Pinaceae > Pseudotsuga > Pseudotsuga menziesii. Next base: position 322,572 of record LPNX010508731.1, read on the forward strand.
TAGGTTGGATGAAGCCTATGGATTACTTTGTCTCTCAACTTATCCTGATCTTAATTTTCATCTCTATGTTTTGACCACTTCAAACCAAGTATGGACCAAACTTGAGTCTTCGATTGGAGTAAAAGATGAGATAAGAGTGCATCAATTGGAGAATGAGTTATTCTCATTGACTCCAAGAAGTTTCAAATCTATTGAGGGATCATTCACCAAATTCAATTCACTTGTTCTATTTCTCAAACAATGTTGGATTTAGAAGAAGGAATATCAATTGATCCTTTCCATCCTATCAAAATTGGGTCCTGAATACTCTGTTTTTGTGTCAACTTTTCATGTTATTAGGCTTGCTATTTCAAATTGGAAAATTACTTCTTCTATTACATTATTTGATTTACTAACAAAGGAGAAAGATAAATTGATCCAGATTGGTGCTCTTAGAATCCCCAAGGGAAAGGATCATAATATTATAGTTCAAGGAAAAACTAATTCCAAGTCAAAAGATAAGCAAAAGTGAAAGAGGAGAAGCCAAAGTTAGATAATGAAGATGAAAGATTGAAGCCTACTCATGAAGGTTCAATGAAGAAAGTCAAGAAGAAAGGGAGCACATCCAATTGTTCATATTGAAAAAATGGTTCTCATCCTAAGAATAAATGTTTCAAGAATAAGATGGAAATCATGTCTTAGCTACTCGAGAAGCATAGAATTGAAATCCTAGATGAGCTAGAGAAGCTTGTCGAATCCTCAAAACACTGTCATAGTGTGTAGTCCCAAGGTAATATGAACTATTTATTGAGTGCTAGAATTAAATACTTTTCTCATATATCTGATATAGATTCACTTTCTGATATACAATAATCATAAATCTCAGTTCCTTTCTTGAATAATAACCTATCAACCTACTAGATTCATCTCTCCATTAAAATGATTATAATTCTTATTTATAAGAATGTTTATAGGATGCTACACATGTTATGACACCATCCATACCATTTACCAATCCTCTGAATAATCCTAAGACTATACAAACCCCAAGTTCACTAGTTGATTCATTATTGGTTTCCAATGCAGTGTTACTTATATCTAATGGTTTCAAGTCTTGTCTATTTTTCACTGGTTCTTTATCCATGATATTAGTCATCCTTAGACTAATGTTACTCATTTTTGGATATGTTCTAAGCATCTATGGTTCATATCTCAAGTCCATCCATAATTCATATTTTTACATCCATCAATTTTCCGCAGTTGGTCATCTTTTTCCTACTATGGCTCTATAACCTCATGGAGACATTATATATTTGGTATTTATTACTACATATGATAATATTTATGATATTTCAAATTCATTTCAGCCTCATTTCAGAATTGGGAAGGTGTTGCAGCAGTTTGAAAAGAAGATACATGGCCGACATCACCATTTTGTAGCTATACAAGGAACTAGTTGTGTTGTTTTTTTTACTCTTTGGGAAAGAGTATGCACATATATATTTCAATTTTCAGATTTTGTTTGTATATCATAGTATGATAGTAGAAAGAAGCATTCAAATAATGCTCCTACTTCATCATATGGTGAGATACAAGGTGTCTCTCCTTTTCTTTCTTGCATACACTACACTCTAGCGAATGATCATGGAGTTAATAACTTCTTCAACAAATTATTCTATCAGAATCAATTCAACCCACTCATTCAAGTGAATAATAAGACATATTTAAGACATTTTGTTCAAATTTTGTGCCTTTTCCTTTCTTGAGGGAGGATTTTCCCCATGTGGTTTTGCCTCTTTCCTCACTTTTCTGGACAAAAATAATTGTAAAGGGTGACCATAGCCTTGTTGTTGGGACCTATATGCATCTATATTTCTAATTTGTTCAGATATCCCATCATAAAGTAATACTTAAAGGGGGGTGTTGGAATATTATAAACCCACTCCATACATAGGATAAAAAAAATATTAATCATTTATAGTTAATTTCCTATCCACTAGCCTAGATAGTTGGCATCCACTTGCACCACTTGATCAAAACTTGCCATATATACCCCATGAGTGAATTTATCCTGATTATGGATAGATCCTACCTAATTTATTGCCTTCCCAGATTAGCAACTGTTCCTTCTTGCAGATTCTATCATTATACTTCTTTATTCCCACTTTTCAGTTGATAAGGTAACGCTACTCAACTAGAAATTGCTATCTTTTGTAACCAACCCATCCTCCATGATTTTCTCTCCAGATTCCATGATTATCATATTCATCACTCATGAAAATTCACACATTCTTTATCCAATTTGTGAGCTCCTTAAATGATTTGAAAGGTGCTTTAGTCACCTACAGGGGTTTATCATATTTTAGTAAGTCTACTTTATGAGCTAGCATGAGTTGTCTTCTGGAAACTCTATTTTAATTTATAAGGATGTTTTACTATTGTACTAATCATCAATTCATTTGATCAATAATACTTGGAAAGATACTGGATCATTTACCACTTCTCTTATATTCAATCTCATTATTCTTTTCTCTATTTTCCTTGTGCATGCTGGTGAGCATTATCTTTGTAGCTATATTTGCATCCTGTGTTTCTTATTAGCATCAAGTATCTACTTCATTCATAATATCAGATATGCTATTTCTACATGTACCTATCATATTTATTAACTTAGAGTTTATTATACCCAGAAAATCCCTTTAGTAATGACATCATTTCGGAGCCGACAACTTGCTATAAAATTAGCTCTGTATTGGGTAGTGGGAAATTATTTTTGACACTCACTTTATTTAAAGCACAAAAATAAATGAATAAGTGAATATCACCATTAGTTTTTCATACCAAAACTATATTTTCAACCCACGCAGAGTATTTGACTAGAAAAATGATTTTAGTAGCTAAAAGTTTATCCAACTCTTTACATATTGTGGCTTCTAGAGTTGGATTGAAATGCCTATGCCTCTACCAAATGAGAAAAGCATCGGATTTAATGGTTATGGCATGCTTAATAATACCAATATCAATTCATCTTAATTATGAGTAATACCAAGCAAAAATATCACAAAACTCATGAAAAGGAGCAGCAAATTGTTATTTCTCCTGGGCATAACATGTGGCTAAAATGTATAGTAGCTTGGGGTCATTTTTCGGTCCCTATATTAACTCGAATAATTTCGTCAATTTTACGTTTTGAGTCTTCTTTGGAATATTTATATTTTGGAGAGTCACTTGAAGTAAAAGAGTTTTCTAGAGGAGTCAAACCTATGGGATATTTATTTTGTTCCAAGTTAATATTATTTGTAGATTCGTAAACCTGATTAGTTACAAAATCATGAATCATCATCATAAAAAATATGTCATGATTCAATATTATCAAGTATGTGAGGATGGTATATTGAAATAACAGAACAATTAGTCTTGTCAAAAATTAAATGTCGATCTGGTCTGGTGGCATAAGCTGCTAAATTATAATCAATAACATTCAATCCCCCTTGTATATGAGTTATATTAAAAGCCAATAATTTATCAGTAATTTTAGACACAAGAGTAGTATATCTCCTGGTTAGCTTATTTGATGGTGTATATGTTTTTTTGACCAAATTAATTATCAGTTTTGAATCTCCAAAAATGGTAATATTGAAACAACCTAAGGTAAGGGCATTTTATAGGCCAAGGATTAAAGCTTCAAATTCAGCTATGTTATTAGTACATGCAAAATTAAGATGAAATGAATATGAATGAACCTTTCCTAGAGAAGTGTATACTGTAACACCAACACCATTCCCTTAATGAGAAGATGCTTCATCAAAATGCATATGCCATATATCATTGTGGAACTGATCCAAATAATTAATCTAAGGGGTATCCATTTCTTGTTCAGAGAATATTGAATAAACACTAAGGTCTGCTTCAATAAATTTAACCACTGGTTGTGGGGAATTTTCAATGTAAGGCACAATTCGTTACTTCCAATAGATAATGATGTTTTTGGGTCCTCTTGAGATGATGACATGAGCTCCATCCATAGAATAATAGCCACTTGTTAAGGCTTTCTAATCTCTCCCAAAAATGATGGAGTAATTACTGACGCTCATGTCCATCACTTGAATATTGCAGGTTGTGTGAATTTTTGGGTGAGAACACATGCTAACGGTGACATTATTGATTTCTCCTATAGTGGGATAACATTGCTTGTTTAAAGCTAGCATGTTTCTCTATTTTTTGTTTGTACATGTGATCCCTAGTTCTTTCATTATGTTCTTGGACATCACGTTTGGACCGGATCCATTATCGATAAGACAACCGTGGGAAATTTTGTCCATTATTCTCATAGAAACATAAAAAGGAGGATTTTTGTGGGTTGGATAGTGTAAAGAAATACCCTAAAAGTTCTTTATAATACTCCTCTTCTTTTGAAATCATGTTTGTAGTAGTTTTTTTAGAATTAGAGAAATGATCATTGAACGGTTCTCAACCAAATTGTTTTCAATATTTTCCCTTTGTGTGGGAGTTCTGGAAAGATCAAGTAGGGTGGAATTTTATTTGACCTTTAATATTTCTTGAATTATATTATAATTTTGAGTGGTGGAAGATGAAGAAGCTATGGATTGTTCAACATGTGTGACAACCTATGTTTTCTCAATATCCTAAGTAGGACCCTGTAATGACATGTTCCTGAGATTATAATTCTAATTCTTGGTAAAATCATTGTTTATCCAATTCTTGTTAAAATTATCCTCCCCTCTAGTAGTTATAGCCATAGTATCATCATATTCCACCTATTCAAGATAATTTATCACTAACTCATGCATTTTTCAAAGACTTTCTCTCTAGCGATTTTAAAAATATGACAAGCACTTTGATCATATTGTTCCTCACAAAAATTATAGTATGGTAGGGCCATCAAATTCAAAGGATGAGTTGGTTGAGGGTTTGTTGGAGGGTAAGGGGTGGTAAGAGTGGTTTGTATAGGTGTAGGGGCTATCCTCCTTTCAAAGGAAATCATTCGATTATTCATGTATTGCATTAGCTACAAGATGATTGTCATTTCTACGTTTTTCAAGGTATTAATCAAAGGTAATATAGTATGAAGAGTTTGCTATTTGAAATCAAGGCATGTTTGTAAGGTTTTCAACGCATCATTAACACCCTTTTCTTCAATCACGTTTCAAAAAAAAAGTGATAAGGCGTTATCATAAAGTATGACAGTTGATTAAATGTTAGGCCTTATGATTTCTGGAACTTAGTTATGCAATTTTGTAAAATGTAGATTGAATGACTTTATAGATTCACGAGGGTGATATGTAATATTATTGAATTCCTTCTTCTATTCAGATGGGTTTTGGGGTTGTCCATAAGTGGAGTGGAATGAATAACAGAGTTCATTCCAAGTTGAAAAATATTTGGGAGGGAGGTCAAAGGAATTGGAGGCAACGTTTCCTTCCAAAGAGTTAACAAACAAGCACATGAAAATATTGTTATTATTTGCACCAATGTTGTTATAGGAATTAGATAATTCTTTGGTACGTTCTTCAACTGTAGTTGTCCCATTACCAAAAAACTTGGGTAAGTGATCTTTAAATTTAGGCAAGGGTGCCTTGGCAGGATGTAATTCTAAAGGTGACGGCACATGCCATGGTGCAATATTCAAGTCTTCCTCAAATTGAAACAACCCAATCTTCTTGATTATGTTATTAGGATCATTAGGTGAAATGGTAGGGTTGTAACCACTGTACATGCAGCCCAAAGTCTAGGAACTAGTTGATTGAGTAGTTATATTCTTGGAGACGAAGTTGAAGACGAGGGATTTCTAACTAAAGGAGGGTATTTAGGAATTAAGATGTGTGAACTAGAATTTTTCGGAAAAGAGTGGAATTGTACAAGATGTTGTAAGTTTTCTAGTTGATTTTTATTTCTCCTAACCTCAGAAATTGAATCAAACTCAGGAAACTAACCTCTAAGGCATCGAGATTGGAATGGGGCATGAAACATAAGCTATTGTGCAAGTATGAGATTCCTATCTTCTCGAATTTCTATTTCCTGCCGCCCTTACCTATTAATACTTCTCTTACGACTTCCCAATATTGTTCTAACTGTTGGGATTACTGAGTAGTATCAAGAATAAAGTCAAATATATAAGAGGTAATACTTATTTGGTCTCAAAAACCAACTACAATATTTGGTTGTTTCCTTACAAGGACTATCATTAGGAAAATAGGCTAAAGTTGAATAAATCTAATTCGCATTAAAGGAGGTCATAATATTTCATACCAGTATTGAGCTAGAAATATGGAAAAAGTATGGATTTGTTAAGATCGAAATATTATTTTGTTCTTTTGATTGCATTAATCAATAGAGCTTCAACAATGTCACTTTGGCCTGCTACATCAGGATATTCTAAGAAAGGTTGAGCCATGACTAGTCATTTAATCAACATGAAAATACTAAAAAGAGAAAACAAGACATAAAATAAACTTACACCTCAAAGTAGACTGGAAAAAACAGAAGAAAGACTCTAAAAACAAATAAACAACTAGAGACAAATTTCCCCAATATGGTTTTCAAGAAATATGTTGATGTTGGACATTATTTGTTCCAAATCAAATATTTTGGGACTCATAGTTGGATAGGATATGAAGAACGGGAATGAACACCCTAAGTTTATAGCCTTTAAAAAAATGTACAAATATCCACCCTCATGTAGATCTCAGGAAGTTGTGATATGCATATTCTACTTTTTTTATTATAGTAAAAACAAGACAAAAATGTAAAAATTACAAAATAAACTCAGGCTAACTTAAATAAGGTTTGTAACCTATAACAAATATATACAACTAGTACAATAAACATGCATATAAACATATTAGGCTAACAGTAAATACAATCATTTTTACAATATGATAAGTAAAATAAAACAAAACCTATGTAATTGTAATAGGTTTGATATAAAATAAAGAAAGAGAACATATGGAACTTAAGAGTTTTATTTTATTAATGACTACTTCAAAAGTACACTCCAATAATTATCTATATCTATATAACAGGATTTTTGTCCTCTCATAATTGATGAGTGTTTCTAAACCACTTCATCAATGTGTAGTGATAAATACAAAACAAGTACAGACTAATACAGTTTCCTGGCAGAATCTATCAATAATGACTACCGCTGGAATGGTTCACTACAACCAAATCTACCAATCAATGGAAAGTTACAATAAAACCTTTTAAATATCATGAACAAATGATAAGGAAGATACCTTTCACAATATTCATCAATTCAAAATAACCAATTTAACACTTAGAAAAGACTCCTACTATCACAAAAATATCATATGTTATAGACACGCCATAATCTTAAAATGCAAAACTTAAAGATTTAGAAATATCATACTCTTAGCATATGATAGCATAGGGACGAATAAACTTTTCTCTTCGATGGATCCCTTTTTATACCTTCTCCTCCAAGAAACAATTATACAGCTGATTCTTTTAAACCTTTAAAATAATTCTTTAAAAATCATAAATGAGATAAGTGTAATGAGGTTTGAATCGAAGGTAACCATAGAAACAAAGGGAAAGCTTGTTGGAATAAGTTGTCATTGATTTCAAAAGGGGGAAAATATATGTGCAATCAAGGTGGTAATGATGATGTGGTTGTAGTAGATATATATGGTTTGGGAATGCATAATGAAGCCTTGAATCCCCTAAAGATGAATATAAGGAATCCCTTGATCACAAGTGTATATAAACCCAAAGCAATCCCCTTATGGTGCAGAAGTTGCACATGGCCCTCATGGGGAGACACTTTGAGTTATACATAAGTGGTAAAAATCCACTAAAGATTCCCCTAATGATCATGATGATGTGGAGTGTAAAGGAGTCCCTAAAGTGTCCTAATGAAGTGTGAAAGATATCCCAAAATGATGATGATGGGTACACATAACCCCAAAAGTAGTGGTTTTGGGTCTACATGACTAGAAGGATTGGTTCATATGACCATGAGAAGTATCCCCTGAAGTAATAAGGATTGTTCCACAAGGCAATGTCCAAATAAAAGGTGAAGAAACCCATAAACAATGGTGTTCACTCCACATTCCCATGTGTTTTGGGTTGCATGACTCATGGTGAAGAAGGCCCTAAAGAGTCCCCAAAAGTTGGTGTGAATATTGAATTACCCCTAAAATAATAATGCTTGGTCGACATGACCCAAAAATTTGTGGTACTTGACCATTAGACCACTTGAACTGGCAAGGATCCCCACAAGAAATAACGGTGTATTGATGAAGTATGAATATGTGGTAAATCCCTAGAGCCCTATTTGGAGAAGATACAAAATAATATTTAATTTTTGGCATGATGTGTCATGATGAATCCTTGAGGTGGGGTACTAGCCCGTGAGACCCCCTTGAAATATGGAGATCCACAAATTAAGGATGAGTTTAAGGAGACACTAAAAGAAGAAGCTACCAGATCTTGATGAAGTGTATAAATATAAGGAAAATCATTTCATTTAATTATAAATAAAGTCTCTCTTTCTATAATGTGTCTTTGGAGAAAATGTTTGAAACTTTTTTCAAGAGCAATTTTTGGGCATCTTTGAGGATGGAAGAGAGTCACGAAAAATGACATAAATTTCTCATACGGTATCAGAATTACAAAATTCTTGGCTCATTGGAAAGGTGGTTGTGAGGGATATATTGTGAATCTATTTAGATACTATTTTAGTTTATATATTGTCTCTTAATATTGTGATCTTTGAAAATGTATGGTTTGTTCCTGCGGGTATCTCTTATGATGACACATGCCTTTCATGGATGGAGCTCATCTTGGATATTGGTATGTGAGCCTCTCTCTTGGTATATCTCTTTGAATTCATTATATATGTTATGAGGTATATGATGACAGTCATATTGGCATAGATATGTTATGGTTCTTGCACATAGGTCTCTATTGTGATGGTCATGCCTCTCATGGACTAGGGTCCATCTTGTTGTCTTGAAAATGTATGAAGTTTGTACATGTTCTTGTGCTTATATATTGGCATACTTTATGGAGATATTGGAATAGATGTTGGTGCATAGTTTATGATTAACATGTCATAGATATTGGTGATTTTTTTGTATGATGGTCTTGGCATAGATCGTAGTGATTATATGAGCATAGTCCACGATTATGTTATGAAATATGGCTCATCTCAGTATTGGAATGTTCAATGTTTTGTAAATTTAAATGATGTAAAAGTTGAGGATCCAAATGAAATCGATGGATGATTTTTTCTGGGTATATACTTGAGGCATGTACAGGTTGATATAGTGTGACAGACATTGAGATACTATGACCATGATTGTGGCATTGTGACATTGACAGTGGCATTGTGACAGAGGCAGTGATTGTGGAATTTATATAGAGATACAATGATTGGGGCATTGTGATAGAGATAGTGATTATGATAGGTTGACAGAGGTAGTGATACACTGATACAGGATGAAAGAGACAATTATACAAGAACATGGACAATGATACATAAACATGGAAAATGATACATAAACATGGACAATGATACAAAAACATGGACACAAATACATGTATAGGGACACATATAAATGTACAGCTTGTTAGAGACAATGATAAAGTGATCATTACACATCGTTTATTCTACTCCTATCAGGGCGACAGTACATGTCAAGGATAGGATATTGTAGTCTCCTTTAGGTTGGTTCCCGAGAATTGTGTTTTGGTTCTCATTGAGGATTGTAATCCTCTCTACAGGTTGGATCTTGTTACCTTAGGGGATTTTATCCTCCTTTCAGTTGGATATTATAAACCAGGGGTTTGGAGCCTCCTTCTATTTGGTGCTAGAAAATCAGGGAGTTGGAGCTTCCTTCCAGTTGGTGCTGGTAAACACATTGAATGTAATCTTCATATTATAAACAACATATTTTGTGGGTTTCTCCCATTTTAGTTTCCATGTTAAATATATTATGCAATGCGTATTATTTTTATGTGATGGTGAATAATGTTGTTAATGGTTAATGTTACATGTTAAAAGTGGTAAAAAATGTCCAATACTGATTCACCCCCCTCTTAGTATTGCAGAATATTCCAAAAAACCTAAGTTATCTTTAGGGTTTATAAATTAAAGGAGCCTAGAAACATAAATAATATTCATTCGAAAGGGGGACCCAATAGTATTTAAAGTTAGACATATAAAAACATTCAATACTCCTTATGTCTCCCTAAACCTATGCATAGCTCAAAATATAACATGTTGATATTATAATTTAATCCCGTCTTCATAAAAATGCCACCTATACATCATTAACTAATATACATGTTTTTTCATAGACGTGTCTTCAAAATAAAAATATGCTCAAAAGAGATCTCAACCCCATGGAAATTAAATCTTAGCAAAATTGTGTTGCAAGTCATGTTCACCAAAATTTCATGAGTTCATCAAGTCCAAAAAATCAAAATCATAATCACTATATCATCACCATTAATAATTTTTCCCAAATAATTTAGATATAAAGTGCTTGAATGGAAGACAAAACCCTATAAACATTGATGATGATGATGCAACTTCAATCACTTCCTCTTTCAATGCATTAATTGGAACTTCATATTTTTCTTCTTTTGGTTGTCCCAGAGGAGGAAATGAAGGAAGAAGAGGTATATTATCAACAATAGGATCTAATTCATTAGGTTGTTCAACAAAATTTGGTGGACTTTTAGTTGTATGAGGATTTTTTTCATGATGATCAGAGAATATTGAACTATCAGCCGATGGTATAAGGTGATTAGGCTCAATGTTTCCTCAGCCCATGGTATTAGCTCGTGGAGAAGGGGGAATAACATCCCAACGCAAGTTATGGACTAGTTAGTGATTAGAAAATTCTACTGTATTGGGAAAGGTTAAAGGATCTTGGAACACATGTGAAGGGACTGAAAGATGTGAAGGTGGAGCATGTTTAGGTCCAAGGTAAATATGGCCAGTCCTTGTTAGCTAAGTGAAATCATTTTAATTATAATTAAAATGTAATGCACATATTATTTTCTTGTCTCTTCCATGTTTCCATAAGTATTGAACTCTACCGTCTCTTCCCCTTAAATACCTTCTAGAACCCTTGTTGTGAAAGCTCATAGATGAAAACACATGATTAGTGAGCAAGAATTTTATATACAACACATTTTGTGAGAAAGACATTTATGTAAAAGTGACATTCAAACACTCAATCCTCTTTCATACCTATCAATGGAAAATTGGTATCATTTCATGCAAGTATTGTTATTACATTTGTGTAGGTAGGGTATCAAAATGAGGTTGCAAATGAGGAGCTAGGAAACGATATAATAGGAAAAATCATTCTATGAAATGAAAATATACTGGTGTAACTCTAAACCATATTCTATTACACAATAATATATGTAAAAGGAATGAAATATGTCAAACACCATTTAATTATGATTTATATTCATCACCAACTTGTGAATAAACTATTATCGTTCATTGTTGCTAGGTTTCTGTGGTGATTATCAACAATGCAATTCAGAATATCCATAGGTCTCATGATTTTCATCAACACATAATAAAAATTCTCGGCTACTCAACCATATATATACTACATTTATAATGATCACATACTCTTCTTTGACATACCCTCTTGATGATGAGTCCTATTTTGGACTTTAAATGTTGATGAAAATCATGATATCTGTGGATATTCTGAATTTCATTGCTATTATCATTCAACTGCAAGTTTGAGATCCCATGGAATCTACAAAATTATCACTTTGAGATCCCATGGAATCTATAAAATTATCACTTAATATCTATGTTGCATGTTCAGATAAATTATTGAAAGTGATAATCTCATCTTGGGCAAGCTAATATCTCTTCTGTTGTAACTTTAAACTAGTCTTATCCTCGATTTTCCTCTGTCATAATAACCCAACATGATTACTCTCATCTATTCTTCAAGATAAAATGGCATCATATTGTGACTTGTGCCCGTGGATAATTAATTAAATCCTCAACTATGAAATTCCACAATTCCCATTGGATATGGAGAACATAATTATCATCCTACATTCAAGAATAATAACTTTTTCAAATAAAAATGACAATGCATTTTCTAAATAAGTTTTTATCATACTCGTTGGAATAGAACCAAATTGCAAAGTCTTCACCAAATTCTTTCCTCGGGATTAATTTCAGCATGGAGGATCGTCGAATTTGAGCAAATGTAGACGAGAAAATTAAGATCATATTCACGATATTGATACCAAATAATTATTTCAAAAGGAGTGAGAGGTATTGATATTGAAATGATGGGAAGGGAAATGATTGAGCATGAGGAAGGGGTTCGTTGAAATAAGGGTGGATGGTGACTTTGAAATTTTGGAAGAGAAAGGAAATGGAAATGAATATGAAAATGCTAACAAAAATATGACTTTAAAATTATGTAAGAGTGAAATGGAGGTCAAATGCATGAAGGATTAGAGAAGATATCTATCCATGTTAATGCACTGTGGAAAAACAGAGCACTAGAATAATTTCAAAATTTTAAATTATCTTATTCATCCATCAATGACAACTTATCTTTTGGATTCACTGTGGTATTAAATATGTAATTCCAAAATTCATTCACAAAAAACCTTTATCATGAATAGGTTGACAATCACCTTATATCAACTTGGTATTTTCATCATGACTGATAGAATCTCTTTTATAGCAAAATTCAAATTCCAACATAAATATTTAACATTCAGGGTTTTGAAGTTGAAATTATTCAATGCTCAGCTGAGTGAAGGGTCTATAGATACAAACCACACAATTAAAATATTTTATAATTTATAAACTCTAATCAAATCGTTTCACACACGCACACACACGCACACACATCCCTACTTAAAACCTTATTTATGAAACTATTAACTATTATAAAACTCTTTCATCACATACGCTTCAAATTTAAATAATCCCCAATCCATTACTTAAGGAATTCAGAGAATAATGGATGACGAGAATAAATGGTAGGGTTCAAGCTTTTAGGGCTTTAGGATTCCATGAAGTCCAAGATAACAAGATAGAAATTGAATGTAAAATGCCCATACTGAAATGCACCACAATTCCAAATGAAACAAATTAGTTGTATTTTGACAACTAATGGATATTAATAAACAAAGGACACACAAATTTAATTTCATAGCACCAACAATCAATTTCTTTCAAAATGTATAGTAGGTAAACTAGGTGTCACTTGCATACCTAAAAAGGAAGAATAACCATGTCTATTTACAAAGCTATCCAAAATCCAGTCCTCCAAGCATGTTAGTCTCTTTAATTTTTCCACAAGTGTAAGAAGAGGGATAACAAAACCTCTATCATGGTAAAACAAGCACAATATGACAACTCTTGATACCTTCTTGGTAAGTTTAACTCGGTTGAAATCATGGTACAAGGAATTGAATTCCATCACAAATTGAATGAAATAATGGTAAGATTGAAAATTTGGCTGAAAATTCTCACCATGCATACCATTTACCATTTTTAAAATATATGGTGGATAGACAACTCAATAAATGCATTATTCCCTCAACTGCATATACATATCTACCGTGATCATAAATAATAAATATGCCACATTCTGAGTTGGTAATGCATGCATTAAAACACAACGTTCTTTTTCCATTTTAAAGGTATAGCGCATCAAATCTATGCACCATAGTTCATTGAATCCATTCAAATTCAAAATAAAAGAGCTTAATCAAAATTTATCACATAAAACAACAAGGTGAGAAAGGTCCTGGCAAATCACATTATGAAGCATACAGCACAAGCTTGTCACCAACACATGTATACAATAAATTGAATATATAATATATAGTTATGATAAAAGATTCCCTTTAAACATTAATTTCATATCTATCTCCATGTTACTAATCATTACATAATCCATTTTTTTAAAGTGCAATCCATACCATATCACATTTAATCAATGTTTAGTTTGAAAGAGAAGTCATATGAATTACAATGATAGAAAACATTATTCACAAGAGTGAAATAAACCAATGAACCTTCTATCCATCATATGTACAATATTTTTTTTATTTGAAACAACATTTGAATACCCATTTTAACACCTTAATCTTTGTAGCCCCCCGACCTTTTATGATTTGAATGTCTTAACTCTAGGTTTTGTCGGTTCTTTTTTTTCTTGAAGGACAAAATGTATAGTAGAGTCAGAGGTAAAGTCAAGAAATGGTGCTTAGGGGAGTCCATAAAATAAATGAGAAGTATGGAGTGTTTGCAATATTTTATAAAATTTAAAGGGGCTGCAAAATAAAACATCAACATTCATCATGACAGATAGTATTGTATTGAACTTAACATTTGTTTCCTTGAACAATAACATAACTTTACTATTGCTTCATGGATGTCTCATTCTTTGAGAATTTTACCATGTAAATATGGATTTCTCTATCTTTGATCTATGTGCATTATTTCTCCATGGAATTCATTCCTTGGTTGTATTCTTCTATTTACCAATATGGTATGAGTGCACTTGTGAAGTTAAATCCCTTGTTTGTTAAAATATTGAGGTAGCTTGCAATAGTGAAAAAGTGCTTTATTCTCATTCTAAAGACATTTTTGTCATTTTCAAAATCAACTTTCAATGATTACAAAGAACATACCTTTTTATAACTTTATTCTTGATTTTGAAGTTCAACTGGAAGAGCATGTTCACCATTACCATTGTGCCTATGGTAGTAATGGAACTAGGAATGCTATTTTCCTAAAAATACTTGCTAGATTTTCAAGGCATGGTATCCTTTTTCTTGCAATAGATTTTTTAGGGATTATATATTTCTATGTTAAATTAAAATCATTGGTTCATTAAATTCGCTGCAAGGGAGAATAGTTGAAGTTGAATATGTGGTAAATAACCTTTGGGGCAAGGTAAAAGTTGAAGTAGTTATGGTTGAGTTGAGAGGAACTAACACACATTCTGTAGAGGTGTATGTTGGTTGGTTGGATATTTTTAGTAAATTTTATTGGAAAGGTATATGTTTACATATTGTGATGGAAGATACAATATCATGACTTGCATTTTGAGAAGGAAAATAAAACAAAAAAATAACGTTCTTGCTTGACAAGGAGATTAGAAATGTTATCATAGTAATTTACTTATATAATCTATGTTGCAAGTTAATGATGGTATACTTAATATAAAATTTTGCAATTTTGGATGGCAGTGGTTAGTGTTGATGTATTTGTAACTTCGGAATGTATTCATCTATGTATCTTATGTATTGTAACCCGATGTTTATTTCGGGATGTATCTATAATGTAATTGAGTCATGTTGTCATGCCTCGATGTTCCGATAAGGAGGATCAATAATGTAAACAAGTCATGTCAAGTCATTGTGGGTAACCGTCCGATTGTCTAAGGGTTAAAGTCCCCGTAGTTTCGGGGAACTAGGGTTATTAGACTCTCCTAGTAGAGGTCGACCCTAGTAGGGTTTTATTCATGCCAAGATTAGTATAAATAGAGAACTGGACTCTCTATTTAGAACACAACTCATACACACTCAAGTGTAGCGCATAGTTGATGAAGGAGAAGACACTGGGGCTACATAAGAATAATATTACTGCTATCAGGAGATTGCTTACTATTTTGGGATTTTACTATTTTGGTGTTGATTCTATCTCTGAGGAAGTTGTGGGGTTTTCTCCATTTATGGTTTCCCTGAGGAAAAACACTGTGTTCATTGTCTCTTGTGTTTGATTGCTGTACTTGTTATTCTCTCAGTTAAAGATCCTAATAATGTTAGATTAATGTTGAAAACTAACATGGTATTAGAGCTAACCTGAGAAGAAGACACTGTGCACCTGCGGGAACTAGGGATTCCTAGTTTGTGGATCTTCCTCCATAGATTTTCAGAAAAATTAAGGTGGAATAACTCTCCTCCTTAGGGCGCATCTTTCTATTGAAGCAGAGTCCAATTCTGAGGTTTTTTAGTTTTGGACCTATCACTACTATTGAAAATTATGGATTTTCATAGAAGAGGAATTTTTCAATGAGCCCAGGCCTGGATTGATCTCCTCCCCAAAATTAAAGTTAGGGATAAATTTTAGGGCATTTGGGTGGACAGAACTCTGGAAAATAAAAAACCTAATTTGCTTCTGATCTAGTACTGTGGGATTTCAACTCCAAATCCAAATTTGGCATCTTAACCTGGTAAGATATAAATCTTTTGTATTTCCATTTGAGGTTCTCAGTGTTAATATGTCTCATCATACCAAGATTGATGAAAATCTTGAGGGAGCCAATAACTTTCGAGCCTTGAAGTATAGGATCTCCCTGGTCCTGGAAGAAAATGAGTTAGACTCCTACATAAATGAGGAGGTTCTAGTTCTAGAGGGAGATGAGGCAAAGGCCTTACATAAGAAGAGAATGGTTATGGAAAAGAGGATCATTGCTGATTAATCTATCAAGGATCACCTTATCCCATAGGTGTCCTCTCTCAAGACACCTAAAGCTATGTTTGATGCCCTAACCAAATTGTTTGAAGGGAAGAACATAAATCGGAAGATGACTATGAGGAATCAACTAAAGAATGTGAAGATTCAGAATGCATAGACCATCTAGTATTACTCACAAGGGTTTCTGAGATCAAGGAAGAATTAGAAGCTGTAGATGAAGAAGTGGAGAATGCAGAAATTGTGATGACCACCTTGAATGGTCTCCCTAGGACATGGGACTCTTTCATTCAAGGAATCTGTGCCAGAAAGAAGTTATTCAAATTCAGTAGACTATGGTAAGAATGTTCTGAACAAGAAGCTCAGATAGCATCTCAAGAAGAGAATATGGGAAGTGAATACCAAGCTTTCATAGTTCACTCCAAGAAAAGTAGAAGAAGACCTCACTACTCCAAAGGTAAGGATCCTCATCATAGAGATAACTTTAGAAGGGATCTATCTAAAATAAGATGTTATACATGTGATGAAAAAGGACACTTTGCAAAAGACTGTCCTAAGAACAAGGTCCACTCTCATAAGAATAAGGGGAACAAAAGAAGACATCATGCTCATGCTGCAGAGGATGATGAACCATCCAATAAAAGAACCAGATATGAAAGTGAAGATTCTTCAAGTGAGGATGAATATGTTTTGATTTCCGCTCTCACAAGTAACATTACTCATGGAATTGATTATTGGCTTATAGACAGTGGGGATTCCAAACATATCACTGGATTCAAGGAATCCTTTGTGATATTGTCAGAACATGACTCACCTCACAAGCTGAAGATAGGAGATGACTACCAATATCCAATAAAAGATAGTGGGAAATATTCCTATAAGCTAGACTCTGGAAAGTCTCTAACAATGTAGGAAGTATTGTTTGTGCCAGGAATCAAGAAGAACCTTCTCTCCATATCAGCATTGGATGCAAAAGGAATGAGGGTTGCATTCATAGATGGCCAAGTCATCATGTGGCCAAGAGGAAAGACTATCGATGATGCAGTGGTGATTGGAGAAAAGAAGGAGGTATGTACAAATTAGAGGGCCATCCAGAACAAGCCTTGGTCCATGACACAGTAGAGACAAACGAACTTTGGCATAGAAGGCTTGCACATGTGCATTACAGAGCACTACCTATTGCAAGCAAAGCTATTGAAGGTATTCCATAATTCCAAGCAAAACATGATGGGGTCTGCAAGGGATGTGCGAAAGGAAATAATACAAAGAAGACATTTCCTAGCAGCGAAAGCAAAGCCAAAGGAATCCTCAAAATCATCCACTCCGATGTATGCGGTCCTATGTCATCAAAATCACTAAGAGGGTATGCATATTATGTTTCTTTTATTGATGATTTTTCTAGGAAGACATGGGTTTACTTCATGAAGAACAAAGACGAAGTATTTATCAAATTCAAGGAATTCAAAGCCTTGATCGAGAACCACACTGAAAAGAAGATCAAGACTTTTCGATCAGACAATGGTGGGGAATTCACTTCAAATGAATTCAGAGAGCTTTGCAAAGAATCAGGGATTAAGAGGGAGTTCTCCACTTTTTATAATCCACAACAGAACGAGATTGCGAAATGGAAGAATAGAACTATCATTGAAGCTGCAAGAGCTATGCTTCATGATCAATATCTTCCTATGCATATTTGGGCGGAAGTTGCCAAAACAGTGGTGTATGTACAGAACTGTACTCCACATAGAGTACTAAAAAACAAGACTCTTGAAGAAGTCTTCTCTGGCAAGAAACCAGAAGTAAGCCATCTCAGAATATTTGGCTGTCCTATGTACATAAACATTCGAAAAGAGAAGAGAACAAAATTAGATCCTTTAGGAAATAAGGGTATATTTGTGGGATACTTTGAAAGCTCGACAGCTTACATAATATATTTCCCAGGATACAAGAAGATTGACATCAGTAGGGATGTGACATTTGACTAAGACACAACTTACAACAAATCTAGAAAGAGACCTGTTGAAGAACCTAAAGAAGCAGAAGCACCCAGAATTCATGATACAACCATGATTGAAGAAACTCAAGAAGAAGATCGAGATTTCAAATAACCTCAAAGACCTGTAGATCCACCTCTAGAGAAGAATCCTCATACGAGGAAACCTGCTTGGGTACAAGAACTTATCCAAGGTGCAGAGAGATATGGGGCTCCAGAAGAGAATCACAGAGAAAGAAAGAGGACCAAATATTGCTTTGGGTATGTAGCTTTACTATGTGATTTCATTGATAAAGAACCTTCTAGTTATGAAGAAGTTACAAAATAGAAAGAATGGAAGGATGCTATGATCGAAGAATACTAATAAATCATTAAGAATGATGTTTGGGATGTTGTCCCAAGACTAGAAGGGAAGTCAGTTGTTATAACTTCCAAATGGATCTACAAGATCAAGCATGCTGCAGATGGTAGCATTGAAAAATATAAGGCAATATTTGTGGCTCAGGGTTTCTCTCAAAAAGAAGGAATAGATTATGGAGAAACCTTTGCACCTGTAGCCATATACACTTCCATCAGATCGGTACTTACTCTAGCTACAATGATGAAATGGAAGATACACCAAATGGATGTCAAGACTGCTTTCTTGAACGGTGTAGTGGAAGAGGAAGTATATGTGGAACAACCACTCAGTTTTGAGACACATGACAGGGAGTCTCATGTCTACAGATTGAAGAAAGCCTTGTACGGTTTGAAATAGGAACTCAGGACATGGTACGGAATAATTGATAGCTTTCTATCCAGTTTGGGATTTACCAAGAGTAAAGCAGATTCCAACCTGTACTACAAGGTTGAAAATGGCAACCTAGTGATACTTCTACTACATGTAGATAATCTATCATTGACAGGTATGGATGGGTTGATTGCTGATACGAAGAGAAAGCTTGCTGCCGAGTTCAAGATGAAGGACTTGGGTATGATGCATTATTTTCTAGGTATGGACGTGTGGCAGAGTGCAGATGGAATCTTCCTTGGACAAGCAAAGTATGCAATAGAGATACTGAAGAGGTTTGGGATGATGGACTGGAAGGCTATGGCCACACCCGTGGCATCGAACCTTGTTCAGCTGAAGCAGAGTATGTCATAGCTTGTTCAGCTAGTTGTGAGGCAGTATGGCTGAGGAAGCTACTGTCTGATTTATTTGATCTCTAGATGGATGATACTTGTATACATTGTGACAACCATAGTTGCGTAAAGTTATCAGAGAATCTAGTGTTCCATGAGAAGTCGAAGAATATTGAGATCAAGTATCACTATATCAGGGATATGGTGTAGAGGGGAGCAGTGAAGCTCTAGTATGTTGCGATGGACGAACATATAGCTGATGTTTTGACAAAGCCATTGGCTAGGCTGAAGTTCAAGTATTTTAGGGAGAATCTTGGTGTTCTCCAGATCGAGGTTTCCTCCAAGGGAAAGTGATGAGACCCATCGCCATTCTGACATGGTGAGAGGATTGGTTCCTTCCATGGTCAGATGTAAGGGCTAAGCCATTCTAT
The DNA here is from genome assembly GCA_001517045.1 of Pseudotsuga menziesii. Classification (NCBI taxonomy): domain Eukaryota; kingdom Viridiplantae; phylum Streptophyta; class Pinopsida; order Pinales; family Pinaceae; genus Pseudotsuga; species Pseudotsuga menziesii. Next base: position 342,580 of record LPNX010508731.1, read on the forward strand.
CATGGTGAGAGGATTGATTCCTTCCATGTCAGATATGAGTTCTGGCCATTCTATCGAGTAGGACAGATGTAAGGGCAACTGCCATTTTGGGAATGGAGGCACCTAGTCAGTTACTAGGAAAACTCAGTCTAGGATTGAGAAGCCATTCTGATGTGATAGAGGGGTGTGTTTCCACTTGATCAGATATAAGGGCTGAACCATTCTATCATGGATAAAGGATTAGGTTCCTTCCATGTCAGATGTGAGTGTTGGCCATTTCGACGAGCAGGTTGGATGTAAGGGAAACTACCATTCTCTATGAGAATGGAGGCACCTGGTCAGTTGCCAGGTAGCTCAGTCAAGGACTCAGGGCCATTTTGATATGACTGTAGGATTGGTTCCTACAAGACCAGATATGAGTGCAAGCCCTTCCATCATTGTGAGTAGGATGTGTTCCTACCTGGATGGATATAAGTGTAGAGCCTTTTCACAGATGGTAGTAGGTCTATCCTACCATGCTGGTGATTGTAAGTGTTGAGCCTTTCCACAGATGGTAGTAGGTGTGTACTACCATGCTGGTGGATGTGAGTGCTATTCCTTTTCATAGATGATAGTAGGTGTGTCCTATCATGCTAGTGATTGTAAGTGCAGTTCCTTTTCATAGATGGTAGTAGGTGTGTCCTACCATGCTGGTGATTGTAAGTGCTAAGCCTTTCCACAGATGGTAGTAGGTGTCTCCTACCATGATGGTGGATGTGAGTGTTGTGCCTTTCCATATATGATAGTAGGTGTGTCCTATCATGCTAGTGGTTGTAAGTGCTGAGACTTTTCACAGATGATAGTAGGTGTGTCCTATCATGGTGGTGAATGTGAGTGCTGGGCCTTTCTGATATGATTATAGGATTGGTTCCTACATGATCAGATGTGAGTGCTGGGTGTGCCTTTTTGACAAGTAGGTTAGATGTAAGTGCTGGGGGGGCCATTTTGACAAGCAAGTCAGATATAAGTGCTGAAGAAGACCTACATGGAGGCTAGGCATACAACCAACATGAAAAAGGACTGGCTCTATAGAACTTACTATGATGAGAAGAATCATGAGATAGCACTCGTGATGATCCAGATCGAGTGATGATGCATATCAAGTGATGATGATCCAGCAGTGATGATCCAGATCGAGTGATGATATCGATCCAGTGATGATCCAGATCGAGTGATGATCCAGATCTAGTGATGATGTCCAGTGATGATCCAGATCCAGTGATGATGTTCCATGATGATCCAATTCGAGTGATGATCCAGATCCTAAGATGAATATGACTTGAAGATGAAGATGACTTGAAGACTAAGAAGACTTGAAGATGCAGATGACGAGATGATCCAACTGATACAGAGAAGAAGACTAGTGCTGAAAATTGTGTTGAAAGAATACCTTCCTAGTTAAGATGGAGTGTTGATGTATTTGTAACTTCGGAATGTATTCATCTATGTATCTTATGTATTGTAACCCAATGTTTATTCTAGGATGCATCTATAATGTAATTGAGTCATGTTGTCATGCCCCAATGTTCCGATCGGGAGGATCAATAATGTAAACAAGCCATGTCAAGTCATTGCGGGTAACCCTCCTATTGTCTAAGGTTCAAAGTCCCCGTAGTTTCGGGGAACTAGGGTTATTAGACTCTCCTAGTAGAGGTCGGCCCTAGTAGGGTTTTAGTCATGCCAGGATTAGTATAAATAGAGAGCTGGACTCTTTATTTAGCACACAACTCATACACACTAAAGTGTAGCGCATATTTGAGGAAGGATAAGACACTAGGGCTACACAAGAAGAAGATTACGGTTGTCAGGAGATCACTTACTATTTTGGTCTTTTACTATTTTGGTGCTGATTCTATCTCTGAGGAAGTTGCGGGGTTTTCTCCATTTATGGTTTCCCCGAGGAAAAACACTGTGTTCATTGTATCTTTTGTTTGATTGTTGTACTTGTTATTCTCTCAGTTAAAGATCCTAATAATGCTAGCTTAATGTTGAAAAACTAACAGGTCATTTTCGAGAAACACTTTTTCTATTTTAGTAACTTGTTGGCATCAATGCAATTGTCTATTACTCCACTTCTTTGTTTTGGAGTGTTGGTATTGCTTCTGATGTAGCAACAAGTGTTGTTGTGGGGGATTCAAATGTCAATGGTTAGTTTGGACTTCTAGTGTCATTTCCAGCCATCTTGGTTCTGTTCAATATAAAATTTTATGTGAATTTACTTAATATTGTAGAAAGAAAGAGAGATCCTATTAGATTAAAAAATATATTGATGCGACTTGAAAATACAAAAAATAAAATAGTAAGGTAACAAACGAATAAAGTTGGATAGAAATTTGATTATTAGTTTACACTCTAACCATTACAGGTATAGTTGTTTTTCCTTGTTTAATGGACAAACAGGGAGGATAGAGCTTTCTTATAACGCGTTTTACGAGAATGGTAATATAGCCTTTGTATCATTTTCATGAGTTGCGGTATAATGCATTTATTTTAACTCTCTTTTTATTTGTTCAAATTTTAGATCATAGCTTCTATTACTTTATAGGGAAAAGCAAAAAAATTACATATTGTAAATATTATTATCTATGCTCTTTTTTATTTCCCTAAAGGTTAAAGCCCTACTTAGAAACTTGATTCTAATAAAAATTAGTCATTGCGCTCAAATGTTGTTAATGTATCTAAGTAGGGATGAGTTATACTTTCTTGTCAGATGCTTGAAGAGTGGGTTCAAACAATAAAATCCAAGGTTACACGAAACATGGTTGCAATTGGAATCGATAGAAGAATATGGTGCAAGTGTGGCACTTGTTTGGAAATTAAGAATCGGGGAATTGGAAACCTAGCCCTAGTTTTTATATAAATATATATTTACATTTTATATTGAAAAAAATAAATGAAATCTAAATGAAATCATATCAACTGTTTATCTTTCATCCTCATTGACAACTAGGCAATGAGACAAAATCACCAATTTACTATAGATTTAATGAATGCAATTGCTATTAGATAGAATTATCAAATATTTAGTTTATAATACCAAGATAATATGAGACAATATGGACAAAGGTGATAAGAAGTAAAATCAATTCTCTAGGAGCCCCTTTTGCACTCCCACATTATATTGTTAGTAGATGTATTCTCTAGTTCCATTGATTGACATTGTGTTCATTAAGTGGACATTAATAAAATTACGTTATCTTATCTTATCTAATTGCAAAAGGAACAACAAGTTAGTAAATAATTAGTATGTAAAATGCATGTTCATTATTTCTAGAGATGATGATAGTAAAAATTATTCAAAACATACAGTTAGGGTGTAAATTTTCCACGATTATGTTAATGGAATCCTAGTCCACTTATACTAGAAATGGATCCTATTTTAGGAAACGAATCTGATCCATAATACACAAAAACCAAGACTCTGATATGGATCTGATATTCCAATATTTCAAGAATAATTATATTTGGATGAAGGGTTCCTTAGGGAGGATCCAATAACTAGGATAAGAACATGTCTTATCACCTCCCTTAGGCCGGGGATTGTCATTAGTATCCTTGTTGGATGGTTCCTTCTTTGTGACCCTTAAAAATTCCCCTCCTTGAATTTCTCTTGCAACTAAAGTCCTTTTCATTGATGCATGAATGTGTAAAATTCCGAGCCATAAATCTTTACAAATGTTCCATCCAAAACTGGCATGTTTTCTTCTCTCTATCATTGATGGGTCTTCACCTTGCATCTTCTAATGCAATTATCCACTGCATTTCACATGTGATCAATGAAAATGTGTATTTTGCACTAAAGTATAGCCCTTTATGACTTTTCCAAATCATATTTTTTCATATTTTTCATCTATTCCTATATTCTCCACCTGGAGGAAGAAACTTATCATTTTTTTCTCCTTTTCATTTTTTTCAAAGTTTCTTTTTTACACTTCCTTTAGTAGTAGGGGCATAATGTATTTGATTAGTAGCTATTTACCATACACCCTTGTTTTTTGAAACTTAATACCCTCTTTTAGGTTAGGTTTTGAATGATAGAAAATTGGAAAATCTATGATATTTGTTTGTTTGGTTTGAATTTCATAGTGTTAAAGAGAATTGCATAGCTAAAGGTTGTAGAAATGTGTAAGGCCTTGGAAGAAATTATCTATGATGTCATAGTTTTAAAATTCATGGATATCAAGATTTCCTTGATACCAAGTATTTCAATGCTTGATCCTATGATTGATAAAGTTGATACATGGCCCAAGAAAAAGCACAATGGAGGATGTGTATTCTCCCTAGGCCTCTATAGGTTCATATTTCCCTTGTTCTTGTCAGTATCTTGTTTGAATCCAATGATATTTCCTAGATTAGTAAGTTGTGAGTATGGAAAAAAATTACAACCTATTTTATGTATTGAATGAAGAATATGATGTAGAGAAACAAGTGGCTAGTGACTCTAATATTAAGGGAAAAATCCATACATTGTATTCATATCCATAAGTTTATTTTGTAGCAATGCTTGGTATAAAAACACATTTAGAACTAGAATTCAACCCAAGAACTTCATGTTCAAAAGCAAAGTAAAGCCTTGTAAATTGAGAGCGTATGTGATGTCCATTGTTCTAAAGGATTTAAAGAAGCATCTAAGGAAGGATTCCATATTGTTGAACTATTTTTAAGGTATATGTTGTAATATTAGTTGCAAATCTCAAGATTGTAGATTTCAACAATATCTCTAAATTTTTTGTTGGAGATACATGTGATTGCTAGATTTCCTTAATTCTGTTTGGATGATAATGAATTAACCCTAGTTATTTCATCCAATTCCATTTTATACTTTGCTAGGAAAACATGAACTTAAACCTAATTGATATGAGTTAATCACTCAGAACCCTAGGTTATGAATAATGAGATTTTAAGGTCCTTATTAATCTATTGGTTTTATGCTATATTTTCACCCTTATTTGTCTTACTATAGGGTTTTTTTTATTTAACCCTAAAATCAATTGGCAAATCCATAATCCTATTTCCCTCTTTTAGTATTGCGTTTATGTATGTTCTTAAGTGTTATTATATCCATACCCTGGAATTGAATGTGGTAGTATGAACCATGTTGTTCTATAGAGATAAAAATCGTCACTCCAAAGTGTGACAAATCTTGACAAATATAGTTAACAATTTTGCAAAATAACTGACAACATATTGAATATATCTATTAGTTCTATAAAATGAATCACCCTTTATCCTTAAGCTATGTATTAGAATTCAACAAACAATTGAATTCATTACAAAGTTGAGCAATAGAATTGATGCGTATTTTTTAAGGAAGCAAATTCATGACGAAGTTTTCCACTGGTAATATACATGTAAATGATCCTCTCACCACATTTATAAATCCACAATTCTTCCTTATTTATGCATACTGGAAGAAAATACTTGTATTTCAAGAATAGTCAATATGATGGATAAAAGTGAAAAATGTAAGGTTTTTTGTGTGGCACCTGATATATCAGTGCACTTCGATATGCACAGAGGTACCTATGATGGTGTGTTCTTATATATTAAGAGAACCATTAATTTTCACAAATCAACATAAATTTCAAGTTAATCAGTGTAGTTCAGAGTGTACAACACTCTATATATGGTGTGTTAATGTGTTTTATGCACAATATTATTCTCAATGTACATGATGAAGGCACACCGAGCACTATTAATAGTGCAACAATGCTTTCCATTTTTTAAGGCTCATCAATATATTGGTGCACATATTAAATTGAGCATTGATAATTTTATTAAACCCCACATTGGAATAATGATTTAGTGTGTTTCTATGGTGCATCATTTATACTGCACTATATGTTGTTCATCACCACTAATGGTGTCTTATATTTATAAAGGAACACCATTAGTTGTAGGCAATTGTTAAGAAAAAAATAAAATTGTAATAATAAAAACAATTGTCCTTTAATCATGTGTGTGCACACATGCTTAACAAAAGTTGTGTTTACATGAATAGATTTTTATTGGAGTGGGAGGGTTGAGAGAGGAGACATATTTGTACCATCAACCTATTGAAACAAATACTTGTCTCCTCTTGAGGAATCTTGTCTTCCTAGAGATTTATGAGGAGGATACATCCCTTAGGAGGGGCATTATTCTCTTGAGGCATTTAATATATCATTATGGTCATGTTAGGTATGCATTTAGGGTCAAACCAAATGTATGGTAGTATCCCAAAGAGGAGAACATATACTTCATTCCTAGGATATCTAGGAAAGAGGAGTGTTTTATGCAATTCCTCTATCTCCTACCTAGTGTTGTGGGAGAGGGTTATCTTGCATATATTTAGAAATATGTTAGTGAAGACATCAATGACCTTGGTATGTTCAATATTGTTGTTGGCCAACTCGTTTTGCATTTATTTGATGCAAAGGAGGTTAGGTGACTCTTTCTTTTTGGATCAATAACAACACATTACACCATTGATGGAAGACTCCTTAGTTTCCCTCGATTGTACTATGCAAATTATTTAGTGTAGATACCTAAACATATGGAGCGGTTTTCCATTTTTTTATAAGAACTTCATTAATATATAGATCATTATCATTTTTTGTTTAGGGGGAAGATGGGATTCCCATTTGGTTTATAATTATTTTGCTTTCTTTTTAGAGGTTTTTTACCATTGAGCCATCATTCAACTTCCTCCCTCCTAGTTCGAGGATGAATGTGCATATGCAAATGTGGAAGTATATATTGACCAAGAGGTTCCTATTAGAGTTCCCATGTAAGATCACTCCAAAGGAAATATAGATGACTTCTAGCGAGGATGATCATACCCTAGATATTATGTAATAAACATACACTGGGATAAACTAGCAAGGACATCCAAACATACATAGAATGAGCCAAAAAATTATAGAAGTAATATAAACATTATGTTTTAATTAATTTAGTTGCATTTTGATATCTTAGTTAATGCACAAGGTAATTTATTGTAAAATTTTCTTTAAATTGTCTAATTTTTGTTGTCTATTAATTTGTATATATCTATATGTATGTTGGGTAGGTGCCTCCCCAACATGATGAAGAGATGGTAAAGGTAGATGGGCTACCTCAAATATATAGGTCTATATTGAGATGCAAGACAAATCACAAATTCCCCCAAGAAATAGTGATCAATTATGTTTAGTTATGGCATAACACATGATGCACCCTATTTGATATGTTACCCAAATCATATAAGACTTGGATATTGTTTGTATATGGGAGACCCTTTCTCATGATATGACATTATTAATGTGTCATGTTTTCAATGTGATCAAACTACTGGAGAGGAGGAGGGATATCCAACTCCATTAAACTTTTTCCAATTATTCATATGATGAGGATGGTGATATTCCATATCCTCCACCAACTAACCAATTAACAAGCTCTCATCCCATTTACTTGAACAACCACCATATATTAATTCACTAGCCAACCAATCATTGTATTCTCTTCCATGATCCAATTGAACACCCTCTCCACCTCCATAGGTTGATCAACCACCATCTGCTCCTCAACTAGTTAGCTGACCATAATATTCTCCTCCACTAGACAACTAAACAATACCTCCCCCTCTACAAATAATTGAACCAACTATGGTATCACCACACTCATTGAAACCATAGACAATATTATTGTATCGGGCTATACATATTTTAGTGGAGAGACATAAAAAATACTAAAAGTAGTCTCATACCAGAGTCCTTAATGAGTGACAAATGCATCCTATATGGAGATGGTGCTCCCATCCCTCCATGCATGTCTCCATTATTAATAGCAGGATGCACATTCTCAACTAAAACATCATTGAAATAGGTCATCCTAGGGAGATATGGGATCCCAAACTCCTTTCCTATAGCATCAATTTTCATATGCAGAAGGAAGGTTTCTGTATAAATATCTTTCTAGATGGCTAGAGCGAATTTGTCTCCTCCCACTTTATCCTCCGTTTTGAGAAACAACTGACTCATTAATCCCTTAGTGACCATGTAGATATTCATCATCTTCTCATACAACCCATGATGAGCTCTCATCGAGCCGAGGTCTTGGATATAGCTCTCCAACACAACTGTCATCCAGTGAAGGCGTATTCTCTAAGACCTACCTCCATACTCCATTCTCTAACATTTCCAAGTCGGAATTGACAGATGGGGGAATGATCACCATGTAATTCCAGACTGCCTCCGCAGCTCAGGTCTGGTCCCGTCTAGCTCGACGCTTCCTTTGGTTTCCTCCCTACTTCGAATTCCCGGTTATCTATATCATAAGGTTATTAAAATGGAAGAGGATATTCATAATTTTTTTATTATTAGGGCCTATAAAATAAGTTAATTTATTCTCAATATGATGGTTGAAAATGGTTGTTAAATTTTCATTAGTACCATAAAAAAATGAATAGAAAAATGTAATTAGTCATATCAATAACAATAATAAAATGACACAGTTGTAGTTTCTACCATCGCTCTTTGTTATATATATATATATATATATATATATATATATATAAACATTAAATATCAATATTAATTATTAATAATAATATTAATAATTAATAATTAATAAATAGAAATGATAATTAATTTATTAGAAAAAAAAGTATAGAGATGTACCATTTCATTTGAAAAGGCGTGATAAGGCTTATATAAAGCCCTACCAATGTAATTGTAAATCATTATCATTCATATTCAATATTTATTTTATATTTTCAATATGGAGTTATTTTTCATTGGTTTATTATTCACTTGGGTAATCCATGAGAATATCCAGATACACACATGACATTGGTATCAGAGCGAATATGATTCCATCTTGTGGCCAAAATTGTCAGGATTTCCTTTCATTTAGGTCTTTGACCTCACAGTGGATTTTAGCCATCCATATTTAGATTTTTTATGGTTAAAACTAGTTTTTGACCAAATATTGGCCTTGACCATTTGAATTTCATTGAATAAGTATTAATTCTACTCCAAATATGAAGGAGAGACAAGAGAGAAAAATGAATAAGTAAAAAAAGAAAAAGAATTATCCGCAAGAGAGAAAATAAAAAGTTAAAGAATATAGTTCATAAAACCATACATGGTTTTATGAAATAGACCATGGTTTTACTTATGATATTTAAATGATAAACAAGTTTTATAAAGTATGCTTTGAGGACAAAGCATCATGAACAAGAAGGCAATGTTATATAAATCTCTCTCTCTCTCTCTATATATATAACATAATAAGATATATAAATATATATAAACATTAAATATCGATATCAATATCAATATTAAGAATTAATAATTAATAAATAGAAATGATGATTAATTTATTAGAAAAAAAGTAAAGAGATGTACCCTTTTGTTTGAAAAAGCACAATAAGGCTTATATAAAACCCTACCAATGTAATTGTAAATCATCATAATTCATCTTCAATATTTATTTTATATTTTCAATATGGAGTTATTTTACACTGGTTGATTATTCTGTTGAGTAATCCTTGAGAATATTCGGATACAGATGTTACACTCTCATTTTAGTTGCACGGTCTAACCCTTAGTTGCGATTGTACAACACATAGTTATGGAATCTTTTGGAGCAAGGAGAGGAGATCCCTCCCTTCCAAATCTCAAATAAGGAGATAAAGGAAAACCCTCAGCTGGTTAAAGTCAAAAATCTACCTTCAAAATAGTTAATTAAAGGAACAATGGGAGAAGGATCTAGATATCAAATTCCATTAAGCTACAAGCCTCTCGGAAATCACTGATCACGACAATGGTTTCTGAAATATCTACAAATTCTAGATTATTAAATTACCTCAAGAAATATTAATGAGTGGATCCAATAAATCAAGGATCATACGGTCATTGGGAATTTCCTTATCCTTTGTCCTATCAAAAAATCCCTAATTTGGTGGATTTACACCAAGTGGAAACATACATCTTAATATGATCTCAAGCTTAGATCAAAAGGGTTCTTCACAATGAATTCATAAACATGGATAATCGAGAGAGAGTATTTGAAAATGGACCATATTTTTTCAAATTGATTGGGAGTTATAAAACACTAGATAGAAATATTTAAACCCATACATAGAGGATTTATCTCATTCTCCTATCTAGATCTGACTGTACTATGTTCCTCAATTGTTCTGGGAGATGGAAACAACCTATAATCCTTTCTGAGGGTTGCTGAAATAAATAAATCATGTCATTACACTTCATATGCAAGGATATTTGTCTACATGAACATACATAAAGATATTCTAGAGGAAATAGTCCTAATGTACAAGGACAATGAGTGGATCCAGTCAATAGATTATGAGCACATCTCATTTAGATTCCATAAGTTCCATGAACATGGGTGTCTCTTCCAATAGTTCCCTTTAAATATAATGGTGGTTTAAACCAAATTGGAGGAGTACAAGAATCATAATGGGTTTTATAAAATTCCATGCAAACCAAGACAATGCAAAAGACATCAGATCCTAGAGAAATAGAAGAAACCCCCAACCATGAACAACTTTGAGATGATAAATAACTTACTAGAAGAGGATATGAGTGTTGGGGGAGAAAATAGGAACCAAGGAAAACCATGAAAAAATTCATTGAACAAAATAAGAAAGAAATAAATAAGGGGATGACCAAAAAAATACATGAGAAATCCCCTCATCCCTCTATCACAAAAAAAGGACAAGCACTGGAAAATGATGTTGAAAAACAAGATGAAGTGGGGATGACACAGAGCTTGGTGATTTATATTTTACAACTTTGGAAGCATCATGTAAGAGTCATATTCCTCCAATATCCCGACCTAGCAAATGGAGGTTCTGAAAGAAGTCCTGCAAATATTCAAAACCTCCAATCAATTAGGGATTCAAACTAAGAAGAGGAAGGAAATGGATTTAAGAAAAAAGAGGATAAAAAGAAAGGTTATAAAGTAATTAGTAGAGAATCAAAGAGGTGGGTTTTAATCTCATTGATTTATGTCAATATGCTCAACTCATGAATCTTTTTTTCCATTCCCCCTCTATCTAAATGAATTTGATCTCTTGGAATATTTGAGGTGCTAATGGGCCTCAAGAGAAAAGAATTCTAAAAAAGAAAGTTTGAAAAGTTAATTCATCAATCATGATCCTTCTAGAAATGAAATTTCTAGCCAATAAACTATCAAACCTAACTAAATGAATGTGGAGAGGAATCCAATCCATGGAGATCGATGTGTAGGATGCAACGTATTTCCTTGTCATAAAAATTGTGATAGATTTGTAACAAATTTTGCTTTTTTTTAAAGACAAGATTAAAAATCAAATTAAAAATATATTTATTAATTTTGTTTTTTAAAAGTATGTAAATATCTCATTTTTAAAAAAAAATTTAAAAAAAGATTAAAATATTATGTATAACTCGTTGTTCGTTTTTTATTATTTGATTTTATTATATTATTTTTTGTTTTCTTTATTATTTTATTTTTATTATATTTTGCATTGTTTTTTTTTTTTTTGTTTTTTAAAGCCTTAGTTAAAAAAATAATTTACACTTAGTTATAAAACCATAGTTATAAAATTATTGTTAAAAAAGGTAGCTCATGTTGAAAGTAAAATATGAAAACTCAATGACCATTACTTCACTTCCCACAACTAGGTGCCTCCAAAATTTTGATCTTAATGTTCCCTATGCTCGAGGAAGTTTGAGGCTACCTACATTAAGGATTGATGTTCATTTTTAGAGTTTAGATATGAAGCACCACTTAAAAATTTTAACCATTTAAAAATTAAACAAATATACAATTAATAAATTACAATTCAATATAACAAAAACTCACCATGCATGAGTAAGTTAATATTATAGGAAATGTGTTCCAAGGTGGATCCATCAATTGAACATCCTACTTGAAGGCAATAATAGAGGATGCCTTGACAATGACTGCCAACACACGCCAATTAAACTAGTCTTTGAAAACGATTCAATGGGAGTAATATACAATGAAATTTTCTTTGAAAATGGAATATACATGTATTTAGAATATAAAAGGTGTTGGAATTCTCATCTCTCCATTCATAGGTTTATTTGAGTCCATAATAAGTGATCACTTGATAGTTGATGCATCAACACTGGACAATTGTTGTGGATGGTGAACATCTATTCAATAACACACTAAAACACATGCCAATTAAACAAGGTATATACTTTTAAATCAATATTTGAAAATGATGCAATGGAAGGGACCTACAATGGCTTGTTGTTTAGGATAAGGAGATACATGTACTTGAGATTCAAATGCATTGTCCTCCACTCATATAAGTACAAGAACATTTGATAAATTAAAAAATATCATCTTACCTACATTGTTAAAAGATCAAAATGACTTTTACCAATCATCCTTCTATTTAAATCCATTGATGGAGGGGGGGATTTGAGTGATGGAAGAGTATCATTCACATGAAAATATGAATGCAAAATCCGATGGCATATATGTATGATTTTCGACATCAAGCTCTTGAAAATCTGGCAAGAATTGCATTTGATAAACATCGATGTATTTTTGTTGGATCTCCAACAACAATATGGTCTCCTCGGATACCTGGCATGCCATTGTCGCATATCTGACTACAAATCTATGAATATACACATAGGATATCTGACCACACACACATTGGATATCTAACCCTAAATAATTTATAGAAGGTCATATATCCAACTACATGTTTGTTGAATATCCGACACGCACACCAATAAAAAAAAGAGAAAGACCAACGAAATTTTCTGTCGGTGGTATGGCATGATCGTCGGAATCATAGAAAAATTCATCGGATATCCAACCTCATAAATGTCGGATATCCGATACATATACCAAGAAAAAAATATAAATACCGATGACATTTTCCGTTGTTGGTATGGAAGAAACGTCGAATATCGTGGGAAGGGTCATTGGATTTCCGACCATGATCGATAATTTAAAAAACAAATACTAGTTATATGTAGATTTGGCTACAAAGGAAATTATTTAGGTGTCACAATTTGAATACATTCTAAGTAGTCCCACCTCCTTCAATGTTTGTGTAAGTAGAGAAATAAGTGAGAAATAACCTCTTAAGCCATGGAAAATTTTGAAATTATTGTGGAAAATTAGGAGCCATTGAAGGTTCAAGCTCAAGCTAGGCAATGTTCCATGGAAATGGAGAGTCACAAAAATGCTTGCAAAAACCATAGACTACCCATAAAGAAAATGAAATTCCAAAGAATCGAGGTTGTAAGTAATATAGTAGGCATGGATGATCCATATCATTTTACTCAAAAGCATAGACCAAAAGCAAATAACAATAGAGTAAGGTGGGTCATTGCAAATTGTAATAAAACACAGGTTGAAACTATGGCTACAAATAAATTTACCAAACTATGAATTATTAACTCATGGCTCAAAAAGATGAATACAAGTGTATAGCCAACATATGGTATAATCTCCATCCCAAGAGCGTGAATAAGTAATCACACAACTCAAGGGAAAAAAATGATCAGGAAAAGATGCAATTGGAAATCCTAGATAATCCATCACAATAACATCTCAAATTCATTGACCAAGAATGTTAGAAAATAGGACCATAGAGAAATAACATTTATACAGTTAAATCATTAAACAAGATGAAAAACACATTAAACACATTATAGAGAGACACATATATAACGTGGTTCACCCAAATGATGGGCTACATCCACACAAAAATTGCTAGTCCTTTTATTATCATCTAGAAAGATGAAGGGATACAACCTACAACAATACTGCTACACTTGCTCTTCACGCTCTCACAATCTCTCTCACTCAATCACAAAGATTGTTTACAATGATACAATACAATATAATACCATACCCATCCGTATTACAATCCTTTTCTTTTATAGGGGAAATACCATAGGAAAATACTATGGTTAACCCAATACCATTGGTCCGTAAAACTGTTGGCCAACAAGCATTCCAAAACAATTTCTCGGTGGCTTCATCCCCGAACCCCAAAGTGGGGGAACGAGTGTAAAATAAACATGGGGTACAAACATAGATGAATAATATCTCTAGATCTAGAATATTAGGCTCCACAACCAACACAAGAAATCCAACATTCAATGAAACAATACAAAGGGTATATTCCTACCTTTTCCAAATTCAAACCAAATGAAAAGTTAGATCATGCCTTAGATCTCTCAAAAGTAAGTGAAGCCTTACATATTAGTGAAAAGAAATTGTCTTAATAAACATAAAAAATTTAAACGTTTTCATTACCATGACCAAGATGGGCACTCTTTACAGTTGGAATCCTCTTTGCATTCTCTATTTGGATGGAAAGACATCATGTAGGGTCTGATGCAGGAGAATTGACATGGAGCCAATAATGTGACACGTTGGTCACATGCTGTGGCAATTTTGGATTGTTGAGTCATGAGTTTGTCATCCCTAGGTTGTTAGTAGTAGGAAACTATGCCAATGATGACTCCCTGCAAGGAGATCAGGTCACAGGTAGCTTGTTAGGATAGTGACACTTCCATCATGTGTAGGAGTTATTTTTTTTCTATTTCAAGGACCACTTTGTGGGGGACTCAAGCATATAGGTTAAATATGTGGGGTTCTCAATTTGAGGGGGTTGTCAATTCTAGAGAGTCTTGTTACTGGGAGTTGGTTCCCATTGTAAATATTTTGAGAAACTTAGAGACGAAGCACTGTCTATGTGTTTTTTTATTAATCAATGAAGAAGTAGAAGTATGCTAAATGTTCAAACTATATTTGAATGATGTTGTTGTGATTACATGAGTTGAAGAGTTGTATTTGCATTTGAATCCTTGAATTAAGAAGTAGAAGTATGTGTGAATGTGTCTGACTGAACAACGTATGATGGATTGAATGATTCTCTAGTCAATCGCGTAGAACACGCAATTTTTTGCAGTTAATATTATTTGTAGGGGATAGACAGCTGAGATCTAATCTAGATCCAGATATGTGGCAAGGAGTGAGTTCGTGATGTGAAAGTGTGTGACAGATAATGAAGGAGCTCACTGATGAAATAGAAAGTTGATCATCGCAAAGGAAAGGGAGATCGACGGTCTAGGTGACACCCTAAAGAGATCGATGATCAAGGATAATAGCATTGGGTGAACTAGTGTGAAGGAAATAAATGCCCATGTGTGAAAAATCCAATTCAAATCCACCTCAAAAATTTTGACATCCACCGTCGATTCAGATCGGGTGGATGTGGGAAATTTTGCTGATTGAGCAAGTAGAGGGGTTAACGACCCAACTGGGTGTGAAATTTGTATCAAAGAGACCTTAACTTCAGCTTGGAGTCCACCCTTATGGCATTTGGAGGATCCTTTTAGCTAGGTCGAAATAATTTAGTGGTGCTACCAGCTTTGAAGTATGGTAGCAGACTATCTAGAGGCTACCCATGGGGAGACCGACCACCAATTTCGGTATCAAATCAAGGTTAAGCTCATGAAGAAGATGGTTGCATGCATAGGTAGAAGAGGTCCTGATAGAGGTCGAGCAGCAACGAACCTGGAGATTATGGAATAGGTGAGAGGGTTGCAAGCACGTATGGAGGCCATGGAGACTGATAGACAGAGAGATCCTGAAGCTAGAGACGTGAGTGAGCCAGAACATGAATAGCAACAAGAAGAAGCAGCACCCATGCAAGAAACACCTGATATGAGGTATTTCAGCTTGATTCTAGGAGAAAATTCAAGGCTGAAACTTGATTTGTCTACCTATGAAGGAAGTCTCATTGCAGGGAACCTCATTGACTGGATCGGTGATCTACATAAATAATTTTAGTATGAGGATACTGAGCCTAGATAAGAAGGTTAGAATGGAAATGAAAAATCTGAAAGGGTATGCATCCTTATGGTGGGACAATGTGCAAGTAGAAAGAAGAAGGAAGAGTAATCCATTGACCAAAAGTTGGGATAGGATGGTGGCTAAAATGAGGGATAAGTTCTTTCCCAGATATTATTAGCTAACCCTATATAGATAGATGCAAAATATGAGATAGGTATCACTGACTGTCAAAGAGTATACTGAGGAGTTTTACAAAGTGAACTTGAGATATAGTTATGTGGAGGAATCAACAGAGAAAACTTCTAGGTATGTCAATGTTCTAAGAATAGAGATCTAAGAAGATATTAGTATGATAGCACCTAGCACAATGGAGGAGGCATATCAGTGTGCCTTGAGAGTAGAAGAGAAGCTAGTGAGGAAGCAAAACTTCAAAAAAGGTAGGATTTCAGACAAAGAAAGAGGACAAGTAGCAGGAAGAGGAAGATTTGTATCCCAGAGAAGTGAGTCCAACAACTATAATTATCACGAGAAACATGGTAGAGGAGGTGAATCAAGGGAATAAGACCTTACAAAGGAAGTAGAGATAGAGTAAGAGGCAGAGAGGCTGTCTATAGGTGCTATAAATCCAACCAGTTGGGGCATAGATCATTCGAATGTCAAAAGAAAGAAGACATATGGCAAAGAGGAGCCTATGTATCTCAGAAAGAGCAGCAACAAGAACAGTGGACATAAATTGAGAACTTTCTAGAGAGGAGAGAGGATTTGATGATGAACAAAGTCTTGTTGAAGCCTGAGAAGGAGCCAGCAGAGCCTCCTCAGAGGAAATCTTTATTCAGGACCATGTGTAAGCTCCAAGGGAAATTTTATAATATGGTGATTGATAGTGGGAGCATTGACAATATCGTTTCCACAGAGATGGTGGAGAAGCTGAGTCTGAAGAAGGTCAGACATGCGATGTTGTACAAAGTATCTTGGCTACACAAAGGACATCAAATCTTGGTAAGTGAACAATGTGAGGTTAATTTCCAAATAGGTGCATATAAATATAAGATTCTATGTGATGTTATGTCTATGGACGTTTTTTTATATACTATTAGGGAGACCGTGGCAATTTGATAAGAGCGCATTACATGATGGTAGAAGGAACTGTCATAGGTTTGAAGAGAATGGGATCAAACACGTGCTTATGCCTTTGCAAGAAGGTAGTACAGCAGGACAACAGGCACCTAAAATCTTATTGTTGTTAGGAAAAGAATATTTGCAACAGATTGATGAGGAAGAGATGAACTATGCTATGGTATGCAAACCTAGAGTGGTGACAATGAAGACCAATATCACAGACCTACCTACAGAGATTCAAGAGATGCTCAGTGAGTTTAGTGACATTGTGGTAGATGATTTTCCCACTGATTTACCACCAAAGAGGGATATAAGTCATCATATTGATTTTATTTCAGGAGCAAGTTTACCAAACAAGATAGCACACAGGTTGAAAGCACAAGAGAATGAGGATGTTAGGAGGCAGGTCCAAGGATTGTTGGAAAAAACATTGGTTCAGAAGAGTTTGATTCCATGCACAGTACCAGCAATACTTACTCCAAAGAAGGATGACGAGTGGAGTATGTGTACTGAATCCATGGAAATTAACAATATTACTATCAGATATAGATTTCCATTACCAAGGATGGATGACATGATGGATTTCCTGAGTGGGGAAACATGCTTTTCAAAACTGGATTTGAAGAGTGGATACCATCATATCAGGATTAGAGAAGGAGATGAGTGGAAGACAACCTTTAAGACAAATGATGGGTTGTATGACTGGTTGGTCATTCCATTTGGATTGTCCAACGCACCAAGCACTTTCATGAGTTTGATGAATGAAGTATTGAGATATCTCATAGGTAAATTTGTGACAATATACCTTGGTGATATTTTAATTTTCAGCAAAATAGAAGGAGAACACCTGAAACATCTGAGATGCGTTTTAGAGAGACTACAACAGGATAAGTTGCTAGTGAATGTGAAGAAGTGTACATTTCTGAAGTTAGAATTGGTATACTTAGGTTTTGTTATCTCAAGCGATGGTGTGAAGATGGATCTAGAAAAGGTGCAAGCAATCATTGATTGGCCTTCACCTGGGAACATATTTGAGGTAAGAAGTTTTCATGGTTTGGAAAATTTCTATAGTAAATTTATAAAGAATTTTAGTGGTATATGCTCACCTATTGTTGAGACAATAAACAAGGACAAACAACCATTTCAATGGATAGCACAAGCTGAAAAAAGTTTTCAGTTATTAAAGAAGAAGATCACTGAACATCCAGTACTGAAGTTTCTAGACTTTAAGCAACCTTTCCAAGTGAAGTGTGATGCCAGTGGGTCATCAATTGGAGTTGTACTCAGTTAGGAGGACATGACTATAACATAGTTCAGTGAGAATATGAATGATTCAAAGCAGAAATAATCATCTTATGAGAAGGAATTTTACTCTATTGTGTAAGCAATGAAGCTTTGGAGGCATTATCTAATGCGCAGAGTGTTTGTATTGTGTTCTGATAACCATGCATTACAGTACATTATGTAGCAACCTAAGTTGAACCTGAAACATGTTAAGTGGGTTGAGTTCTTGTAGAGCTTTAATTTTGTGTTGAAGCACATAAGTGGACAATCAAATTGAGTAGCTGATACCTTGAGCAAGAGACTATTGATTGTGCAAGAGAATAAGATCCAAGTCTTAGGGTTTGAGCACTTAAGAGATTTGTATGAGACTGATGTTGATTTTCAGGAGGCTTACAGGGCTTGTAGGAATCCTATGGAGATGGGCAGAGAGCCATGGATGGAATACATGTTGTAGGATGGTTTTATTTTCAAGAACAGTAAAATGTGTATACCTAAGTATTCCATGGGAGAGAATCTAATACAGGAGAAACAAAATGGAGGTATGGAAAGTCACTTTGGAAGTGATAAAACCATTGGAAAACTGAGCCATTTCTATTTTTCATCAAAGATGATGTTTGAAGTCGATAAGTTTGTGAGTAGGTGCACAGTATGTTAGCATGCTAAGGGAAGAAGCCATAATACAAGCTTATACACACCTTTGTCGATCCCAACTAGGCCTTAGGATTCTGTGAGTATGGATTTCATTTTGGGTTTGCCAAAAACTTAGAAGGGACATGACTCTATTTTTGTGGTTGTTGATAGATTTACTAAGATGGCACATTTCATTCCATGCTACGAGACTAGTGATGCCACACACATTGCTAAATTGTTTTTAAATGAAGTGGTGAATCACATGGTTTACCCAGGATCATTA
This sequence comes from Pseudotsuga menziesii, assembly GCA_001517045.1. NCBI lineage: Eukaryota > Viridiplantae > Streptophyta > Pinopsida > Pinales > Pinaceae > Pseudotsuga > Pseudotsuga menziesii. Next base: position 361,745 of record LPNX010508731.1, read on the forward strand.
TATTAGAAAGAGATGTGAAATTCATAGGTCATTTCTCCAGGAAATTATGGAAGAAGTTGGGTACTAAGTTGAACTTTAGTTCAACTTATCATCGACAATATGATGGCCAGACTGAGGTAGTTAATAGGAGTTTGGGGAACACGGTGAGAAGTATGATTGGGGTGTTGATGTAATTGTAACTTCAGAATGTATTTACTTGTATATCTTATGTATTGTACCCCGATGTTTATTGTGGGATGTGTTTGTAATGTAATTGATTCTTGTCATGCCCCGATGTTCCGATTGAGAGTTTATATAATGTGAACAAGTCATGTCAAGTCATTGTGGGTAACCCTCCTATTGATCAAGGTTTAAAGTCCTCGCGGTTGTGGGGCCCTAGGGTTATTAGACTCTCATAGTGAATTCGGCCCTAGTGAGTTATTGTCAAGTTGGGAATTAGTATAAATAGAGAGTGAGCCTCTCTATTTAACACACACTCACTCACACTCACTTGTAGAACACAGCTGAGGGAGAAGAAGTTGATAGGGCTAGAAAGAAAGAGACTACTGCTATCGGGAGATCATCTTACTGTTTTGGGGTTTTACTTTTGGTGCTGATTCTATATCTAAGGAAGTTGCGGGGTTTTCTCCATTTGTGGTTTCCCCGAGGAAAAACATTGTGTTCATTGTCTCTTGTGTTTGATTATTGTGCTTGTTATTCTCTCAGTTAAAGATCCTAACATAATGCTAACTTGAATGATAAAATTATAACATGGTATCAGAGCTAACCTGAGAAGAAGACACTGTGCAGCTGTGGAAACTAGGGATTCCTACTTTTTGGATCTGTCTCCATAGATTTTTATCAAAATAAGGTTGGGCTAACTCTCCTCCCTAGGGCACATCTTTCTGTCGAAGTAGAATCTGATTCTGAGAATTTTCAGTTTTTGACACGACACTACTGCCGAAAATTAGGGCTTTCCACAGAAGTGGAATTTTTGAGTGAGACCAGGCCTAGATTGATCTCCTCCTCAAAATCAAAGTTTAGATATCAAGATCAAATAATTTGGTTAGACAAAACTCCAGTAAAGTAAAACCCTAATATGCTCTGAACTAGCACTACAGAAATTCAGCTTTGAATCCAATTTTGACATCTTGAACTAGTAATATGTAAATATTTTGTATTTCCATTTAAGGTTCTTAGTAAGATGTCTCATCATAACAAGCTTGATGAAAAGCTTGAGGGAGCTGATAACTTCCGAGATTGGAAGTATAGGATTTCCCTCATCTTGGAAGAAAATGAGTTGGACTCCAACATCAATGAGGAGGTTCCAGTTCCATAGGGAGATGAGGCTAAGGCCTTACACAAGAAGAAGTTGGTTATGGCTAAGAGGATTATTTCTGTTTGAATCAAGGATCACCTCATACCATAGGTGTCCTCCCTAAAGACACCTAAAGCAATGTTTGATACCCTAACCAAAATGTTTGAAGGAAAGAACATAAATCAGAAGATGAATTTGAGGAACCAGTTGAAGAATGTGAAGATTCAGAATGCGAAGACCATACAGTATTACTTCACAAGGGTCTCCCAGATCAAATAACAACTTGAAGCAGTGGATGAAGAAGTGGAGAATTCAGAGATTGTAATGACCACCATGAATGGTCTCCCTAGGGCATGGGACTCTTTCATTCAAGGGATCTGTACTAGAAAGAAGCTAGTCAAGCTCAACAGACTATGGGAAGAATGCTCATAAGAAGAAGCTTGGATAGCAGCCCGAGAAGAAAAGATGGGAAGTGAAGATCAAGCTATCATAGTTCAATCTAAGAAAAACAGAAGGGACCATCATCATCATCATTCTAAAGGTAAGCATTCTTCCTCCAAGAAAGCTCAACTCAGATGTTATACTTGTGATGAAAAAGGAAACTATGCCAAAGATTGTCCTAGAAACAAAAGAAACTCTCACAAGAAGAAAAACAACAAGAGAAGACATCATGCTCATGTTGCAAAAGATGATGAACCTTCCACAAAGAGAAACAATCAAGAAAGTGATGATTCTTCAAATGATGAAGAATATGTTTTGATTTCCACTCTCACAGGAAACATCACCCATGGAAGCAATGATTGGATTATAGACAGTGGGGCTTCCAAACATATGACAGGATTCAAAGAGTCTTTTGTAATACTATCATAACATGAATCACCCCATAAGGTGAAACTCAGAGATGACTACTAGTATCCAATAAAAGGTAGTGGGGAATCCTCCTATAAGCTATACTTTGGAAAGTCTATGAAGATGAAGGATGTATTGTTTGTACCAGAACTTAAGAAGAACCTCCTCTCCATATCTACATTAAATGCAAAATTCACAAGGGTTGCATTTGTAGATGGCCAAGTTCTCATGTGGCCAAAGGGAAAGAATTTTAATGATGCAGTAGTGATTGGGGATAAAGAAGGAGGCCTATACAAATTGAAGGGCCATTCAGAACAAGCTTTGGTCCATGACATAGTAGGGCCAAATGAACTTTGACATAGAAGGCTTGCACATGTGCACTACAGAGCACTACCACTTGCAAGCAAAGCTGTTGAAGGTCTTCCAGAAATTCAGGAAAAACATAATGGAGTTTGCAAAGGATGTGCAAAAGGAAAGAACACAAAGAAGACATGGCCCAAGTAGTGAGAGAAAGGAAAAAGGAATCTTGGAAATCATTCACTCCAATGTATGTAGTCCAATGTCATCAATTTCATTAAGTGGGTATGTATACATGTTTCTTTTATTGATGATTTTTCTAGGAAGACATGGATTTACTTCATGAAGAACAAAGATGAAGTATTTAGCAAGTTCAAGGAATTCAAAGCCTTGATTGAGAACCACACTAAAAAAAGATCAAGAATTTTTTATCAGATAATGGCGGAGATTTCACATCAAATGAATTCAAAGAGTTATGCAAAGATTTAGGGATTAAGAGGGATTTAACCACTCCATATAATCCACAACAGAATGGGGTTGCAGAAAGGAAGAATAGAACGATCATGGAAGCTACAAGGGCTATGCTTCATGATCAAAATATTCCCATGCATCTATGGGTAGAAGCTGCCAGAACATCGTTGTATGTACAAAACTATACTACACACAGAGTACCCATACTCCACATAGAGTACTTGAGAACAAGACACCTGAAGAAGTATTTTCCAACAAGAAACCAGAAGTTAGCCATCTTAGAATATTCGGATGTCCAGTGTACATACACATTCCAAAAGAAAAGAGGACAAAGTTAGATCCTTCAGGAAAGAAGGGTATATTTGTGGGATACTCTGAAAGCTCGAAGGCTTATAGAATATACTTCCCAGGATTCAAGAAGATCGACATCAGTAGGGATGTAACATTTGACAAAGACTCAGCTTACAACAAATCCAAAAAGAGGCCTGCTAAAGAACCTAAAGAAACAGAAGCACCTAGAATTCATGACACAACGATGAACGAAGAAAGTCAAGTAGAAGATCAAGAATTAGAAGAATCTCAAGAACATGTAGATATACCTCAGGAGAAGAATCCTCATAAGAGGAAACATGCTTGGGTAAAAGAATCTATCCAAGGTGAATAAAGATATGGGGCTCCAAAAGATAATCACAGAGAAATAAAGAGGACTAGGTCTTGCTCAGGGTATGTAACCTTATTATGTGATTTCATTAATAAAGAACCTTCTGAAGCAGCATAAAGGAAAGAATGGAAGGATGTTATGATCAAAGAGTATCAATTGATCATGAAGAATGATGTTTGGGATGTTGTCCCAAGACCAGAAGGGAAGTCTGTTGTAACTTCCAAATGGATCTACAAGATCAAGCATGCTGCATACGGAAGCATGGAAAAATATAAAGCAACATTTTTGGCTCATGGCTTCTCCTAGAAAGAAGGAATAGATTATGAAGAAATTTTTGCACCTATATCCATATACACTTCCATCAGATCAATACTTGCTATGGCTGCAGTAATGAAATGGAAGATAGACCAAATGGATGTCAAGACTGCTTTCTTGAATGGTGTAGTGGAAGAGGAAGTATATGTGGAGCATACACTTAGTTTTGAGACACATGACAGGGAGTCTCATGTGTGTAGATTGAAGAAATCCCTGTATGGTTTGAGATAGGCACCTAGGACATGGTACGACAGAATTGACAGCTTTCTATCCAGTTTGGGATTTACTAAGAGTAAAGCGAGTTCCAACCTTTACTACAAGGTTGAATATGGCAACCCAGTGATGATCCTACTGTATGTAGATGATCTGTTTGTAACAGGTATGGATGGGCTGATTACTGATACGAAGAGGAATCTTGCTGCCGAGCTCGAAATGAAAGAATTGGGTATGATGCATTATTTTCTAGGTATGGAGGTGTGGCAGAATGTAGATGGAATTTACCTAGGGCAAAGGAAATATACGGTAGAGATCCTGAAGAGGTTCAGGATGATGGATTGCAAGGCCATGACCACACCTATGGCATCAAACTTGAAGCTATTGAGTGATTCTTAATTAGAAGCAATAGATGTTGCAATGTATCATCAGATGATTGGGTCCATGATGTACCTGATGAACATGAGACCAAATATTTGCTTTGTTGTGAACACCTTGAGCCAGTTCCTGACAAATCCGATACATGTTCATTTGATTGCTGCAAAGCATATTCTAAGGTACCTGAAGGGTATAGTTGATTATGGGCTCAAGTATGAGGAAAATCAGAAGATTAAGCTGGAGGTTTATGTTGATTCAGATTGGGTAGGTAGTGCCATCGATAGGAAGAGAACTTTAGGATTTTGCTTCAGTATGGGATCATGTGTGATCTCTTGGTTTAGAAGGAAGCAATCCTGTGTGGCACTGAGTACAGCTGAAGCAAAGTATGTCGTAGCTTGTTCAGCTAGTTGTGAGGTAGTATGGAGGAGGAAGCTACTGTCTGATTTATTTAATCTCGAGATAGATGCTACTTGTATATACTGCGACAACCAGAGTTGTGTGAAGTTGACAGAGAACCTGGTGTTCCATGACAATTCAAATCATATCGAGATCAAGTATCACTATATCAGGGATATGGTGCAGAGAGGAGCAGTGAACCTCTACTATGTTATGATGGACGAACATATAGATGATGTGTTGATGAAGCCATTAGCCAGAGTGAAGTTTGAGTACTTCAGGGAGAAGATTGGTGTTCTCTAGATCAAGGTTCCCCCCAATCGGAAGTGATGCGTCCGTGAGCCATTCTGACATGGTGAGAGGATTAGGTTCCTTCCATGGTCAGATGTAAGGGCTGATCCATTCTATCATGGTGAGAGGATTGGTTCCTTCCATGTTATATATGAGTGCTGAGCCATTCTGATATGACTATAGGATTGGTTCCTACATGATCATATATAAGGGTTATTTCCATTCTCTGAATGGAGGTACCTAGTTAGTTACCAGGAATACTTAGTCTAGGACTGAGGGCCATTCTGATATGAATGTGAGATGTAGTCTCACATGATCAAATATAAGTGTAGGTCCATTCTGATGTGATTGAGGGATATGTTCCCACTTGATCAGATATAAGGCTTGTTTCCATTCTCTAAATGGAGGCACCTGGTCAATTATCAGGACCCCTTAGTCTGGTACTGAGAGCCATTATGACATGGTGAGAGGACTAGGTTCCTTCCATGGTCATATGTAAGGGCTGTGCCATTCTGACATGGTGAGAGGATTAAGTTCCTTCCATGGTCAGATGTAAGGGTTTTGCCATTCTGACATGGTGAGAGGATTAAGTTCCTTCCATGGTCAGATGTAAGGGTTGTGCCATTTTGACATGGTGATAGGATTAAGTTCCTTCCATGGTCAGATGTAAGGGATGGGCCATTCTGACATGGTGATAGGATTAAGTTCCTTTCATGGTCAGATGTGAGGGCTGGGCCATTCTGACATGATGGTGGATGTGTTCCTATCATGGTCAGATGTGAGTGCTGGGTGTTCCTTTCTAATGAGTCAAGGTTAGATGTAAGTGATAGGTGGGCCATTTTGACTCAGGGTCAGATATAAGCACTGAAGAAGACCTACAGGGAGTTTAGGCCTACAACCAACATGAAAAAGGGTTGGCTCTATAGAACTTCCTATGACGAGAAGAATCATGAGATAGCACCAGTGATGATCCAGATTGAGTGACGATCTAGATCCAGTGATGATGATCCAGATCGAGTGATGATCCAAATCCAGTGATGATGATCCAGTAGTGATGATCCAGATCCAGTGATGTTGATCCAACAGAGATGATCTAGTTCGAGTGAATTGAACATGAAGATGACCTGAAGATGAAGATGACTTGAAGATGACAAGAACTCGATGATGATCCAGATGATACAGAGAAGAAGACTTGTGCTGATAAATTGTGTCGAGAGAATACCTTCCTAGTTAAGAGGGAGTGTTGATGTAATTGTAACTTCAGAATGTATTCACTTGTATATCTTATGTATTGTACCCCAATTTTTATTACGGGATGTGTTTGTAATGTAATTAAGTCATTTCATTCCCCGATGTTTCGATCGAGAGTTTTTATAATGTAAAAAATTCATGTCAAGTCATTGTGGGTAACCCTCCTATTGATCAAGGGTTAAAGTCCCCGCAGTTCTGGGGCCCTAGGGTTATTAGACTCTCCTAGTGAATTTGGCCCTAGTGAGTTATTGTCAAGTCAAGAATTAGTATAAATAGAGAGTGAGCCTCTCTATTTAACACACACTCACTCACACTTAGTTGTAGCGCATAACTGAGGGAGAAGAAGTTGTTGGGGCTAGAAAGAAAGAGACTACTGCTGTCGGGAGATCATCTTACTGTTTTGGGGTTTTAATTTTGGTGTAGATTCTATCTCTGAGGAAGTTGTGGGGTTTTCTCCATTTATGGTTTCCTTGAGGAAAAAAATTGTGTTCATTGTCTCTTGTGTTTGATTGTTGTGCTTGTTATTCTCTCAGTTAAATATCCTAACATAATGATAGCTTGAATGATAAAATTCTAACATGGGGGAATCCAAAGCAGTGGGATAAGGTGCTAGATCAAGTTGATTTTGCATATAATGATTCACCAAAAAGAAGTACAGGGATGTGTCCATTTCAAATTCTATATGGAATGCATCCAAGGGGAGTGTGTGAGTTGCGTGACTTAGGTCAATTGGAGAATAGGAGCGCTGATGGAGAATATTTTGCAACAAGAATTAGTGAGCTCTAAGAGCAAGTCAAGGCAAGGTTACAACAGAGTAACACGAAATATAAGGTAAGAGCATATTCCAGGAGAAGGGAGAAGAACTATGAGATAGGATATTTGTTCTTAGAACATCTGAGGATAGAGAGATTTCCAAAGGGAGAGTATAATAAGATGAAGATGAAAAATATTGGACCCTGTAGGATACTCATAAAGTTTTCAGCAAATTCCTATGAACTGGAAATGCCAACAGGGGTTGGTATAATTATACATGTACCTGCTAATTATACATGTAGCAAGTACATGTATAATTATGTACCTGCTACATAATTATACATGTCTACAACATTAAAAATGGGTATATCTAGAGAATGAAGACCCTATTGAATACCTTCAGTGACTGAAGTAGGTACCTATGGCCCAACCATCAGAAGATGAGTCAATATTGGATACTAGAGTGGCAAAGCGTACCATATAGAGGGATTACTTGGAGTACTTGGTCAAATGGAATGGGCATCCTGTAGAGGACTCTACATGGATGGATTCTAAAGAATTGGAGACAAAGGGTTACTTAGTAGCTGATCTGTTGAACATGGTTTCATAATTTTTAACCTTGGGAGTTTGATGCAGGAGCATCGACGTGGAGCCAGCAATGTGCCACGCTGGTCACATGCGGTGGAAATTTTGGATTGTTGAGTCATGATTTTGTTAGCCCTAAGTTGTTAGTAATAGGAAACCGTGCCAATGATGACTCCCTGCAAGGAGATTAGGTCACAAGTAGTTTGTTAGGATAGTGACACTTCCATCATGTGTAGGAGTCATTTTTTTTTCTTCTGTTTCCAGGACCACTCTATGGGGGAGTGGAGTAGATAGGTTAAATATGTGGGGTTCTCAATTCTAGAGAGTCTTGTTACTGGGATTTGGTTCCCATTGTAAATATTTTGAGAAACTGAGAGATGAAGCATTGTATGTGTGTTTGTTTTATTGATTAATGAAGAAGTAAAAGTATGTTAAATTTTCAAACTTTCTTTGAATGGCATTGTTGTAATTGCATGAGTTGAAGAGTTGTATTTGTGTTTGAATCCTTGAATTAATCAGTAGAAGTATGTGTGAATGTGTCTGATTGAACAACATATGAGGGATTGACCGATTCTCTGGTCAATCACATAGTAGAATGTACAATGTTTTGCAGTTAATATTATTTGTGGGGGATAGATGGCTGAGATCTAATATAGATCCATATTTGCGACTAGGAGCGAGTTCGCTGTGTGAAAGTGAATGGAAGGTAATGAAAGAGCTCACCGACGAAATTGAAAGTTGACCATCACAAAGGCAAGGGAGATCGATGGTTTGGGCGACACCCTGAATAAATAAAAAATTGAGGAGAATAGAATTAAGTGAAATAACACGGTGGAAACAAAGGTCCATGTGCTTGAAATCCTATTCAAATCTTCCTTAGAAATTTTGGTGTCCACTGTCGATTCAATCAGAGGGTTGTGGGACATTCCACTGATTGAACAAGTGGAGGGGTTGGAGTCTGCCCTTGTGGCATTTGGAGGATACTTTTGGCTGGGTCGGAAGAAGTTAGTGGTGCTTCCAACTTTGGGGCCCTCTAAGTCAGCTAGCAACATATCTAGAGGCTTCCCATGGGGAGACCGTCCACCAGGGTCCTCACAACTACATCATATTACAAATATTATTAGTATAATGAAAAATTATGATAACAGATAGAAGATATATTCCAAAATTGTAAATACTACATTATTTTGCTAAAAAACTCATGATAGTAAAAAACATCACCAATTCATTTATTTCCTTAGCTTGTAGAAAAAATTGATGAAATCTAACATATGTAATAAATTGTTTTCATCCTAGTTCCATTGTAAATAATAAATGAAAATATTAAATTATAGCATTGTACCTGTTGCAACAAGTATAGTAAGTTCTTCACTCAATTAATTATCCAAAAATGTACCATAACTAGAACTAAAACCCTCCCAAATCCTAGATTGACGCAATTTTACATTTGGCATAAATTGTGCAAGGACCCATGCCTCATGTGAACTTCCTAATATCTTGAATACAAGTGATTTATACTATGAGAATCCTAAAATCTCTTGTTATTGGTTTGCATATTCTCTCTAGCACACTTATGGATTCTCCCTATAGTATTTCACCCATAAATAATCTCTAATACACTTCTTAAGTTGTAATGTTGTTCTACGCTAACATTATTTTTCTCTCTTTTTTATTATTATAGGAATTAGGGCTTATTGGTTGGTTCAATTTCATCCTTGTGCTCTCTTACAAACCTCAACATGATATAAAAGAGAGTGTGTGAATCCCTTACTCATTTCTCTATTGGTTTATGCCCACAACTAGGGTTTATGTCGTAGCTGCAACCCTAGGGTTTATTGACCTACTATTGTGTTGATTCAATGGAAATTGATAAAATTATCTTATCAATCTTATCATTTGTCATCCATATCTACATGCCCATGGTTTATTGTTAAAAATTGAATTGATTAGTGATATTCTTGTTGATGCTTAATTTCATTATATTTTACCCTTTCTCAAACTATCATAAGTATTCCATGTCTCAATTTCCTTACCTATTTGATTTTGAACATCATCTCGCCTTAAGAAATTTTGGAGTTCATTACATCATTTGTACCTTGAAGATGCATTTGTATTGAGTCTTTATACTTGTATTTATGCAAGCGAGGAAGGAACCAAGGTTTTGAGGGAAAAAATTAGAGGATACTTGAAGTGTTAATGTTTGAGTCCCTTTGTGAGATGGAGGTAGATCCTAGGGAATGTGACAAATAAACCTTAGAGGATACCTGGATCTCTTTTCTTAGAGATCTTGTGTGATTCATGCTTAGTCAAATAAAAAAATTGGACTTGATGGTGTTGGTGTTATCTTGTTGTATAGCCTTTGGTGTGGCTATAGAGCATGGTGGGTAGTCAGACATGCAGACCACCAAGGAAGGTTGTCGATTGAAAAGAGATCTAACACTCTCATGAATATACAAGGACATTCTAACAATTTTGGGGGAAGAGATAAGATGTGATAAGATCTATAGGATCCACTATGTATTGCAAATGAAAATGGATCTTGAACATAAATAGGTTTGTGGAACTTGATTTCAATGAATTCTATCTGACAATATTACCTTGTCAGAGGCTTAGAAACTAGTATGAAAAATGAAAAATAGTATGTGCTCTAATTTAACAATTATAGATAATACCATCACTATTATGAACTATCCTAATATCCATAGCCTTTTCAATGAAATATTCCAAAGATAATGATTACAGAAAAATATGGACAACTACTACAATATGCCATACCTGTAGAGAAAGGGATGTCAGGTTCAAAAGTTCTACAACATCACGTTGATCATTAAGTTTTGTAAATTGTATAGTGACCCAGTCAAATAGGTCTTTATGACCATTTTTGCCAAGATTAACACCCCCAAGTATGAATCTATATATGGGACTTGCCACACACCATGTCAATATATATTATATATGTTCACATGAATATACTCATGTCCATAATACAACGTGTTACTTTAAATAGATTACCATTTTATCACATTGTACTAATGCTTCTTATGCTTACAACTTAGGCAGTAGAATTTTTATATATCCTGCACCAAATACGAGTAATCATGGGAAATCAAGATAATAACAAGAATTTGAAATTTTGTATTTTTTTCTTTCACTATAAATAAATTACCTTTGTGCAAGTTAAGAAGTAAACTAGAAAATTTAATAAAAATGGGAAACAGTTCCTCACATCGTTCACATAATTACCATCCTTGAAGAGTCACCCTTGCAACAATTTTTCCAAGATCCCCGATCACAATTCTTATGCTTGAAAACTGATTACAAACAAAATACAATATGAATTGGTTTTGGGTTAATTAGGCTGATGCATTATATTTATTCTCCTTTTGAGAGGAGACTCCCTTGGAAGCAAGATGGTATAATAACCATATTTTCAACCCATCCAATCAACCTGAACCCATGTATAAATACTTTTATCATTCATACACATTTTCAAATCACATCATTATCACTAGGGTGTTATTTCTACTTATAGGTTTCCTTATTGGTTTACCTCTATGTTTCAAAGTAAATGTCTAATGATGTCTACCAATTATCCAACATGATTATGATATTATTTATAATGGATATTATTAGTAAACAAGTACAAAGTATCAACCTAATCCAACATTCAAAATATTATTTATTTCCAATGAGGTGTTTCAAACAGTACTAGCTAGCTTATTTTTTTAACTCTAGATAAGGGACTTTGACTTGCAACAATAAACTTTGGATTTATGAATTCTTCTATGTGGGATACTGGTGATATTTATTACAAATGTTATATATATATATATATATATATATATAGGTGCTTATCATATATAATTATAGTTTTAATAATTGATTGTCTATTGATTTTTAAGATTTTGATAAGTAAAAAATGTTGGGTAAAAGATAAAATAAACATAAACATAATCTGTTGATATCACACATCATATCTTTGCCCTCCATGTGGGATATGGATACCATCATGAAGTCATGTGATATGAGGATTGGTGTCTTAAGGAATTAATCATGGTTAAGGGAATTAAATAAGGCACTTGTTTCGAACTAATGCACTCTTTAAGGATCAATGTAGATTTAAATAATGCCATAAATGACATAACATGTCCTTTATAGGACATTATTTTCTTTCAAATAATATGTGGCTATTATTACAATATTTTGTGCATTACAATTCATGTTAATCAAATTTGATGTTTCATAACTCTTGGGAGCTTGATCGAGCTTTTGTGCAAACAACAGTTAAACCCTTGATTGAGGTATTTGAAAATCCATACAAAACCTTGATCAAGGGTTTTAAATACCTCATTCAAGGGTTTTAAATACCTTGATCGAGCTATTAACTTGATCAAGGGATTAAAATATAGTCATTTATCCCTTTGTTCTACAATTTCAATTTTTATGCCCTCTTCACTGGATTTGAAAACCAATCAACAAATCAATAGTTGAAAACCATGTCCATAACTTTAAAGCAGCGCAAAGAAAAATCAATAGCAGAAAAGGTGCAAAACACAAAAAAATTCTAAAAATACATACACACGAGAGAAACGATTCCTCTTCAAATGGGTATTTTTTTTATCAGTAAAATAAATTTTACTTGCAAATAGGTGTGCACAAAATGTAATTCAAATTGTCACTAGTCACTTTCAAAACTTATTTAAAACGTAATTTTAAAAAGAAAAAAAAATATGTACGCCCGAGTGCATTATATATATATATATATATATATATATATATATATCACTAAATTATTTTATGTGCACACGATTCACTTGTTAACTTTTCCTAAAATTTACAAGGACAAATCTATCATTAAATGTAATTTTGATATATTAAATGATATTATTTCATTTTCAAAAAAATATACATGGAAAGACAACATAATTCCATACAATATTTTTTTTTGCATCTCAGAATTCATGTGGCAAATACGAGTTTTGAGGGGGTCAATTTAATAAATTAGTAAAAAGAAAATTCATCGTCATTTTTGGACAAAAGTGTTACCCATCTTTATGGATTCACCCATATGATATTGTATATTGGTAAAGGTAGTATGGTTTTACATATGCAATGAGCACTAATGACAATTATTATGGTTCATGATGATTGTTTGACCAAATATGGTTGAAGCATGGTTGGTGATGTTGATAATGCTATTACATGTGAACATCAACATTGTAAATAAAAGATGAGGCAATGAATCTATGGTTAAGAAGTTGGTGGAATGATTGTATAATCCTGTGTAAGAGACAAACTAATCAGGTAACATCAAATATGTTGATGGCAGACATGTAGGTAATGGTTTGGTTTATTTAGGTTGATTACATAAGTACTCAAATGGGATTGGGTAAGAATCCCTTCAACCATTTTTTAATCATCATAACTTGGTTTGCATGTGATATTAGATGCATTTATGTGAATGTTATCCCATCACATATGGTGAGGTATGGGATAGTAAGGGAAATGAGCCTTATACCATCTAAATGTTTAGAATTTTGAGTGCATTCATATCAAAGAATATCATTCCATGTGTGTATGTTGGTTATGAGTTTACTAACCAAAACAAGTGAGAACTTATGGTCCTAATGTGGTAGTGCATTCCATATGACATAGTCATGGGTAAGGCCATAATGTGGTTGGAAATTGTATTTCTATGTTGGACTCATGGTGTTGTCATTGATATCAAAAAGTGTTGGAAAGGGATTATTGCATAAGAAGGATCATCCATGACAAGTGTTGGAAGAATGAAAATGCATTTGTAAATAAAACCTTAGATCAACATAGAAGCTTATTATCACTAAAGCAACATTGAGTTATGGTTATTGGTATCCTCAAATTCCTGAAGCAGAACTGGAGTAGTGCAAGCCACGAATATATTCCTTGACGTTGAAGCACTTATTTTTGTTGCATACATGGAAGATTTAACATTGGTAACACGTCAGTTCAAAATTTAAGAAGGAATTAATTTAGTTATTCATTGATAACCCACAGTTCAATAATTAAAAATGATAGGAAATCTGTGGTAAGAATTTTGTAATTCTCAACAAGTTTTGAACCTGTTAAGCAGGTTCATCCTCAAGAGACCAAGAGTCTCACTCTTATTTTGCGCCGGATGCGAGGAATAAATATTGGTTCATTATTTATCTTAGTTTTACGGATTTAGGTCAAGGTTGGCTTGTGGAGTTAGGTTTTAAATCTCATGATATTTAAACAAATTCGGTTTAAGTATTTAATTTTTTCATTATTGATGTTTGTATTTATTACTAATAGTTTATTTACTGTTTTTATATACAAATATTAAATTCTATATTAGTATTATGTTTATGTTATTGTTATATGTGGCGTGTTGTATAATAATTATTAAAATTTATTATTGATTATGTTCTTTAGTATTATTGCAAACAATGTTATTTATCATTGTTGTAAAAAGTTTAAACTTAATTCTTATTATGTTTTTATGATTACTAAACTATTAGACATTGTTTTTTTAAATTATTGTGATAATATTATTATTTATGTTTTTTATTTTTTTAAAATTCATTATTATTATTTTGAATTTACTACTACCATGTTTATGTTCTTATTATAGGTTGGTTAATGTTCTATTCTAACCATTGTTATTTGTTTAAGAGTTATTTTGTTGTTTAATGTTTATAAATAGTATTGTTAAAGGTTTTTGGGTTTTCTTTTTAGGAAGATGAAATTTATAGTATTTTAGTGTTATTATTAATGTGTTTATTATTTTATAAGTTTTTTTATGATGGGTTTTTAGGTTTTTTGAGTCTTAATCCATCATCCCGATTAAAGTTACTCCCACATTTTTCAATATTTATGGCTTCCCAAAATTTTCTTTTGTAGTAATTTGGGACAATTTCTAAAACTTTTGAGTTTTCTAGGCCAATTTGATGTTTCATGTTGTGGGGGTGTTCTTCTAGGGCTGAGTTTTTTATTCTCTCATGTCGTAGATCCGCCCTGTGTTCTTTTAACCTAGTTGCGATTAATCTTCCAATCTCACCTATGTAAGCCTCACCACATGAGCATGGTATTTTGTAGACACCTTTATGGTGTTTCAGATCGATAGGATCTTCGGCTCTGTCAAGCATGTTCTTGGTGAGTTTGGAGGAGAAAATGCTACTCTTATGCTTTTTTTCCTTAGGAAGTTAGCGATTTTGTTTGTAGTACCATGGATATATGGAAGGGTGATGTTAGGAAGAGTTGTACCTTTTTCTTTGGTTTTTTATTATTATTTCATTTTACCTTTTGGAAGACCTTATCAATTTCCTTTCCATTATATCCATTGTTCATGAAGGACATCCTAAGGTGTTTTAACTCTTTGTTTATGTGATCTGTATTCGAGACTCTCCATGCACATGTGGCTAAGGTATTAATTATTGAAATCTTGTGGGATGGATGGTGGTGTGAGTCAGCATGGAGGTATCTGTACGTATGTATACCTGATGAGAGAGAGCCATTAGGATTGTTTGTGGTGAGTACTTCCAAGAAGGGAAGGGGATTTTCCTCCTCTTTCTCAAAAGTGAATTTTATACTGTCCCATTGATTGTTAATGTGGATTTTGAACTCCTCCAACTTATCTCCCCCATGTGGCTAATTACTAAATACATCATCCACAAATATGATCCACCATCTTGGTTTGTGTGGGAATGAATGTATTGCTCTTTCTTCAAAATCTTCCATGAAAATATTTTCTACAATCGGTGATAGTGGTGACCCCATTTCTACCCCTTCTGTTTGCTCATAAATTTCTCCTTGAAAGAAAAAATAAGTTGACCTGAGGCACATCTCAACCAAGTGAGTTGTTTCAGGGTTTGATACCTTCTTGATGACTTCAACAACCTCATCGATTCGATTTTTTGTGTAAAGTGAGACTACGTCAAAAATAGTTAGTAAATCATTCTCATTCACCTTCCAATCTTTCATTCTTCCAGTCAACTATGAGGAATATTTTATGAATGAGAAGGATTTTCCAACTAGGGGTTTAATGGTTTTATTTAAGTGTTTAGCCAAATCATACGTAGGTGATCCTATGGTGTTGACAATGGGTATAAGTGGTATTCTTGATTTGTGTATCTTTGGTAAGCCATATATGTGTGGCATGATCATGATTTTAGGAATGAGTTTTTTCTTTGTTCCTTCGTCTAAAGAGGAATTTTTGATCATCAAGGTGACATCTCTAACCACCCTTTTCAGTGGATCTTTAATGATTTTCCTGTAGCATCCACTCTCCAAATGTTCAATCATCTTCCTTTGATAATCTTCAGTTTTCAGGATAAACGTGGCATTCCCTTTGTCTGCTTTGAGGACCATAACGTCTTTCCTATATTTAAGCATTTTCAATGCCATGTATTCATATTTAGTTATGTTTCTCTTCATATTTTTGGAATTTTTTAATACAATGGCACATTCTTGCCGTATGTCTTCCACCCTATAATCCGGTAACCCTTTAATGGTGTCCTCTATAGTGCAGATGAAGTCTTCATGATGAATTCTTCTAAGAGCGAGGGAGAAGTTCAATCCTCTCCGTAATAAACCATTGGTGTTCTTATCCAGTTCTACGTTGGATAGGTTGATAACACAGTTTTAAGGTTTTTCAGCCTTAGTTGTTTGTTTCAGTTTGAGGTTATCAAATTTTACAGATTTTTTTCTGCTGTAATTTTCCAGCGATCCTTTTTCCTTCAGCACGATCACAACCTCCACACTGACCCACTAATATATGAATAATACCTTTTCTAATGTCATGTGTAGCTCGTATGCCTTCTTGGAGAGCGCGTTGAGCTCCTTCCTACTGCATTGAATTTCACCTTTAACAATCGACATGCTCAATTAAAGAAACAAGTGTTCATTTTTTCATTTTAGAGGATGGTTGACTTTTTCAAAACAAGGAACACTCTTTTGGTTATGGAAATTTTTTAGAAAACATAAATTTGTTGAGCGATGGGTGATTTTCATCGTTGTGCATAATAATGAACCAATATTCCTCACATCCAGTGCAAAATAAGAGTGAGATTCTTGGTCTCCTAAGGATGAACCTGCTTAACAGGTTCGAAACTTGTTGATAATTACAAAACTATTACCACATATTTCCTATCTTTTTTAATTAAGTAATTAATTGGTTACAACACGACCCAGTAAATTGGTGACAAGGCATCCCAGTAACATTGGTGACAAGGTGGCCCAATAAATTGTTAAGGAAAAAAGTGTGTATAGATAAAAGTGAATGTAGTGTCATTTGGAGGTATTTAGGATGTATGTATTAAATGTAAACGGAGGCCGAGGAGCAATTATTTAAGCAGGCCAAGGAGCATATTTCAAGGGTTACAAAATAAAAACCAGTCATGATTGTTTTTAGGATCTAATTTCTAAGAAAATTGACCTAATATGTGATACCTTGTCTACAAAATTTAAGATCATATTGAAGGATATTTTGAACTATTTTTTAACATAATACAAGAGAGGAAGGGATGGAACTGCAACAGAGAAAGAGAAGGACAAAGCATTGTAGCAATGAACAATCAAAGTTTTAGCAACAGTGAACCAGAGTGAAGATATCAATATTTGAGTACAACTGCATGACATAATTTGATAGAAATTGTATACACTTGAATATACACAGACTTGTAGAACAAATTTGAGGCAATATTGAAAGGTGCTACAGAAAATACTTGGAATGTAATGAAATAACCCTTAGGAAACTTCATTACAACTTCACAATAAATGAAAGTAACAATACAAAGATAATGAGAGGAGTGAGTGACAGTGACAAGTAATAATATTAGTTAGAGGAGAGATAAAAGAGAGTGAGAGTCAAGAAGACATCTTCATTGGAAGATCCAAGTAAAGTTGATAATTGTGTTTGATTGCAGTTAATTTTGAAATTTGAGTTGGACTTGACTACTATGTTATTAAACCTCGTGTTCATATAAAATATTGTGATTATTTTGTGGTTGAAATTATATATACATCATGTGTCTACTTGTGTACTCATTGTTAATGAGATCTCATTGATGGTTATGTGCATATATTAGTTAATGAATGTTAATGAATGTTTATATATGTTGATGAATGCATGAAAGAGTTTAATTAAACTATTCTTGAAAGAAAATTAAATTAAGGAGTGAGACATTGATTCACCCCCCTCCCCTCCCAATGTCTCTGGCATGTTCAATAATTGGTAGATGATCCAATCCTTCATGAAAGTATATCCAACTTGAAGGGGATTCTAAGAACACACAAATGACAGAATATGCAACTCTTCACAAATGGAACACCCATGTTTATTGAGACCAAGTATGGTATATGGAGTATAAAGATAAAGTGGCACTTACAATTCGTTGGGTATGGTATATGGAATTCAATTGTAAATGGTTATGTCCCTCCAAATAAAGTGAATTCAACAACTCAAAAAGAAGCTATAAGATACAACTCAAAAGCTAGGGGAATACTATATGGATTACCTGATCTTTTCAAATAAAGAGTAGGACAATGTGTCTAAGCTAAAGAGATTTGGGACAAACTAAAGGACCTCTACTCAGATGAAGAAGTTATGAAAGGAAAATAAAAAAAATGAGAGCTTCACCAAAGATGTAGTACAAGGTTCAAGCAACCATGAAGAGGAACAAAACTTATAAAATGACCAAACAAATGAATATGAAGAATGAAATTAAGGCATAGTGGTTCTTAGAGGCAAAACCATAAAGGTGGTGGAAGTAATTCAAGATATAATTCAGATGACCAATACGAAATTAAATGAGATAAATCAACTCAATATTCAGTTAGAATCTACAACATAATAAAACTCATCAAATAACTATGATAATGTAGCTATCATAATGTCAGACTCCGAGATTGATATTAATGAAGAACCAAGTACTGAGGAAGTCAAATTGGAGAATCTACGAGTTATTAATCTTAATGAAATCAAGAAACTTCAAGAAGAAAATTAGGAGATGAAGAAGTCATTAGAAAAATTAAATAGAGAAAACCATGAAAACCATGAAGAAGTTAATAGGACTATTGTTGATCTAAAAATCCAAGTTGAACAAGAAACACAAAGCAATGAGGAACTAACAGGGAAGTTGAAAAAGAAGGATGAAATACGTCAGGAAAGAGTGCTTGAAATTGGTTTTTCGATGAATGAATTAAAAAGGAATGGAGAATAATTTACATGCCAATTTCATGAAAATAATGAAATTTGTAAAAGGAAGGAACTTGAGGTCATCCTTCCTCTCTCTACCCTCTTTGTCCCTTCCCTTCCTTTTCCTCCCCATTCCCCACTCCCCCCTCTCCCTCCTCCTCCCTCCTCCTCCTCCTATTGTGCCTCCTCCTCCCCCTCCCCTGCTTTGCCACTTCTCCTCCTCCTCCTCGCACCCCTTCCTTATCACCCTTCCTCCTCCTCCTCCTCCTCCTTCCTCCTTCTCCTTCCTTCTCCTCCTCCCTACTCCTTCCTTCTCCCTCATCCTTCTCCTTCCTCCTTACCCTTCCTTCTCCTCCTCCCTCCTCCTCCCTCATCCACTTCCTCACACCCCTCCCCCTCTTGCTCCCCTGATTTTCCAATTCCCCTTCCTTCTCACCCTTGCAACGAGTTTTCCAAGATCCATGATCACAATTCTTATGCTTGAAAATTGATTACAAACAAAATACAATATGAATTGGTTTTGGGTTAATTAGGTTGATGCATTGTATTTCTTCTCCTTTTGAGAGGAGACTCCATTGGAAGCAAGATGGTATAATAACCATATTTTCAACCCATCCAATTAACATGAACCCATGTATAAATACTTTTATCATTCATACACATTTTCAAATCGCATCATTATCACTAGGGTGTTATTTCTACTTCTAGGTTTCCTTATTGGTTTACCTCTATGTTTCAAAGTAAATGTCTAATGATGTCTACCAATTATCCAGCACGATAATGAACTTATTTACAATGGAAATTATTAGTACATAAGTACAAAGTATCAACCTAATCCAACATTCAAAATATTATTTATTTCCAATGAGGTGTTTTAAACAATACTAGCTAGGTTATTTTTTTAACTCTAGATAAGGGGCTTTGACTTGTGACAATAAACTTTGAATTTATGAATTCTTCTATGTGGGATACTAGTGATATTTATTACAAATGATAATTATTCTATGAAACTTACAAGAAATATTAGACTCTAAAACATATTCTCATATACTCCATCTATTCAAGTAAATTACGTCCAAGTTTGAAGTGTGTTCATTTTTATATTTTCATTGCTCATAGCATTCAACAAATTTTGACCTGCCTGGTTTTAGATATTGGTCTTCCTACATGGTTATAAACATAATTAATGATTTTTTTTCTTGGGAGAATGGTTATATATATATATAGACACACACACACACACACACATATATATATATATATATATTTTCCAATAGGAAAATATCTGCCATTCTAAATAAAGGATGGCTTTTAAATTGTTCCAGAGGAACTTTCATTAAAGAAGAAACAAGATCCTTTATTTATCAAACATCTCACAATGAGTTCCATATTTACAAAAATCACAAGCTTACAAAATTCACAATGCTCTTTAGCTGTCTATAATAGGTTTTCATTTCCTTTCTGTCTGTTACATTTCAAATACCTACAAAATCCTCTGTTTCTATCTTGCCTGACTCCAATAGAAGGGATAGTTTGGATAGTCTGTCTGCTTTAGAATTCAATTCCTGGTATATGTGTGTGATACTGAAGCTTAAAAATAATCCCAATAACCTTCCGATCACATTGAGAAGATGCTGCAAATAAGGGGAATTTATTTGGATTCTCTTATTAACCCAGTACACTACCATCTTTGAGTCCTTGAAGACTTGCATTTGAGTTATGTTTTTGTTTATAGCTAGTTCAAGAGCCAAATGTAGTGCTGCAAGTTCAGCCTTGTTATTTGTCCAGTGGCCTGGTGCATATTTAGCTTGGATCTTCTGGTTGTTTAAGAGGTAAAGTATTGCTTCTGAACCACCCAGTGGAGGATCCCCTTGACTTGCTCTGTCAAAATAGGCTCACGGAATTCCTTTGTTTATTTCTAGAGGAACTAACACTCTGACTTTTGGATATTTCACTTTTGATCTGTGTTCTCCTATCCATTGCATCACAATGGCAGTAGTTACTTCAGGTGGGATCATTTTGTTATTAAAGGTTGCATTGTTCCTAGTCCACTAGATACAGTAAGTAAAAAGAGATGGGGAAGCACTGTGGAGACATATCAATTTGTCTGTCCACTAGGCTTTTGCTTTGTATTCCAGAGTAGTCCCAACAACTCCTTGGAATTTTAAATCTCTATATGCTGTTCTCCATACGGTGTCTACATAAGAATAGAAATTGAAAAGGTGAGAAACATGTTTCTCATTTGTATTGCATAGTGCACACTGATTTGGGCCATTCTATTCCCTTTTCTGTAAGTTATCCCAAGTCAAGATTTTATTATTGAGAGTCAGCCATAATGTGACTTTGGCCTTTAAGGGTCCTTCATCTTTCCATAATTGTTTCCACCACTCTTCCATCTCTCCTGGAAAATTTTCCCCTACCCAGGTCTTATAACCAAGTTTGGCCGTGAAGTCACCATTGACTGGGTTTTTTGTCCACACCAAATTGTCTTCCCTATCCTCTTCTAAATGGATAAAATTCGATTTGAGCAGTGAGACATATTCCTCCCATTCCTCTTTAAGACCATCTTTGAGTCCTAGCTATTTTGAGTTCTTCCAAAGAGTTTCCCTTTGTAGAGATATTGAACAGGCTTGATTTAAGTTGCAGATCCCTAAACTTCTTAGTTTTGAGACTATACCTTCAGCGATTTTATACCTCTCTCCTGCTCCTGAACATGGATATTCTCCAAATCTGATATTTCTCCCATTCCTGACCAACCAGGCCAGCTAGTTCCCTACTAGGGGAAAGGATAGGACCAAGGCTTTCTAGCCTATGGACCCATTTTTTTAGGTTTTGTCTCTTTTCCTTATCCACTCATGTATGGACCCATTTGGACAGTATTTGGATGATAATACTTTTCCCCATAGTGAGTCTATATTCTTGATAAGCCTCCATAAGGTTTTAGCATTCAAGGATTGGTAGACAAAAAAGGGATTCTTGATCCCCCCATCCCCCTAACTCCTTGGTTCTAGCAAGCAGTTGCCATTTGTCTAGAGGGATTCCTTCAGCTTGTCTCTTAGCAGACCATAGGAAGGAGAATATTTTTTTTCTCAGTTTCTGCAAGATTCCCTTATGGACATAAGCGATTGTGGACCAATAAACATGGATGCTCTGGAGATAACTTTAAGCATGACCATTCTTCCCCTTCTAGATAAGAATTTGAAAGTCCAACATCCAATTATGTTCTCAATTTTTTTATACAACCACATCCAATATTTGAAGGAGTATGCATTGGGATTGAGAACAAACCCTAGATATTTGAAGCCATAATCCATTGGTTTTAAAATGTAAGGGGTTTCGGCTCGAATCCTCTCTTTGATTGATTCTGGAATGGCATTTTATGAGAGAATAGATTTTTCCACATTGATGTGCATGCTTGTTGTTATGGAGAGAAATTCCTATGGCTTGGGGTACCACAACAGACAGCTTGACTCCAGAAATCAATCCTTTCCAATATGCAATAGAAATAAAATGTCTAACACTAAAGGATCAGACCTCGTACCTTATTCCAGATGATTGAAGTAGATCCTCGTTGAGCTTTCCAATATTCAGCTTGAATTGATCTGTTACTTCCTGAACAACAAGAAAAAAATACAAGCATTCTATATATCATGGTGTTAGATCTATTCTAGCATATATAATCAATAATGTAAAAGAATTTGACATAATCCCATGGATAAAATATTCATTCAAATACACATCATTGGACAGGAAACGATATTTCTATTAATATAAATCAGAGATTACAAGATACAACCTCTGACGGCACATCTGCGAACTGGAGAAATTGAATCCCCCACTGGGGCCTCCACCACTTCAATCCTCCATCTCTCGATAGCAAGCTCACAAGCAAAAGGGAAGCTTGGGAAGAACACAAAAATGCTCCAAGGGACAAAGGGATGCAGAATCAAGCATAAGTTCTAGCAACAATGGACTATAGTTTTGTTGCTCTCGATTCTCTCTTATGCCTTCAATGTACCAAGGGGTTCCTTATATAGCTTTTCAAAGGGGTAATGAAAGGTCACATTCGAGCGATCTCAAGGCATAGGGAAGGCTAGGAGTCAAATGAATCGGATCCATGTCAAGGAAAACTCCAAAAGGATTTGGATTATGTACACATCCCGATGTACATGGTTATATGGGTCAAAACCGCGTATGTACGCGCTTACAAGTTTAAAAGTAGCATATAGCATTTTTCATGTGTTTTTAGGGATGATCAAGGAAACATCAAAGGACAAAAAGTGGTCCATAGGGGCTAAGGAGTCTGTAGGGGGACAGGGGAAGGCCATACAAAGTGTGATTCACCTGGAGTGGTGAAATCCGCTATAACACTTGTAGCTTTCTTATATAATTCCATAATCTTCTCTGTTTCCTTTATATTCTCCCAAGTGCTCTCTCCTAGCAATACCACATCGTCTACGAATAAGATATTTGTTAATTCCACTGAGCTTGTAATCTTTATTCCTTTGAAGGATCCTTCTTTTTTTGCATGGTTGATGATTCTACTAAAGGCATCTGCTATTAGTAGGAAGAGGAGGGGGGAGAGAGGGCACCCTTGTCTAAGTCCTCTAGAAGCCTTGAAGAAATTAGTGGAAGATCCATTAATCAGTAAAGAAAATAATACTAATTGTACACATCCCATGATCTAGTTGACTATCTCCAAATCCAAACCTATCTGAATCATTACCAATATTAAGAACATCCAATTTACCCTATCATAGGCTTTGGAGAGATCCATCTTAAAGGCAAAGGATGAATTTTTGGAAAGTTTGATGGTATGAGTCATTTCCTGTGCAAGGGAAACTACATCATGGATTTTCCTATTGAATAGGAAACCAAACTGCTCCTGGGTTATAACCTTACTTAGGATTGGCTTCAATATTAGGGCTATTGTCTTAGCTATTAATTTGTAGACCATATTATAGCATGAAATGGGCCCGAATTCTTCGAAGGAGGAAGGATTTTGTTTCTTGGGGATTAGAGCCAAGAAGGTGGAATTTAGGGCTCCTAATAATTTCCTATCCCTTTGGGATTCTTGAACTATTTTCAGAAAATATTCTTTTACTAGGTCATAAAACCCCTGAAAGAATTCAATGGTGAGCCCATCCGGGCCTGGGCTTTTCCCTTTATGGCAGGAGGACACCACCTTTTCCAGTTCCTCCTTTATAACTTCAGACTTCAGGAGATTGTTCATTTCCTCATCTATCATTCTAGGGAATAGATTGATTACCTCCAATATTTCTTGAATGTTACATCCTACTAGTTCGTTGAACGTATTTTTGAAAAACTCTTCCCCTGCCTCAGCTTTTTCCTGAAAGGTATTGACCATTACCCCGTTCATGTTTTTTATTGTTGAGATTGTATTTAAATTCCTTCTATTATTGGTGAAATAATGAAAGAATTTAGAGTTGTTGTCTCCCTCTTTTATCCAAATTTCTTTGTTGTTTATCCTTAGAAGCTTTTCCTCTTTAGCCATTAGTTCTTCTCTTTTTATCTCCTTTTCCCTTACCTCCTTTAATTTCTCTTCTTTAAACACATTAGTGTTGTTCTGCTCATAGATCCTTTTCAGAGTGCTTTCACTTCTTTGAGTTCTTTTTGTTGATTTGCAGAGTACACCTTAGCCCATGGTTTTGACACATTTTTAACCCTATGCATATTTTCTGACATTTTCTTCATAAATGAGGTATCAAGGTTTGCCTCCATGGGTTTCCATGATTCTCCTATTAACCTCCGCTATTATTCTTCTAATAACTATTCTAGGTTTAATTTGAAGGGGGCCACAAGTTTGGATTTTGGGTTTTGGATTTGAAGCAAGATTGGGAGGTGGTTTGACAGGCCTCCTACCTCAACCCAAGTTTGAATTATTAAAGACCCTGAAAGCAAATTTTCAGAGAGCAAAAATTTATATAACCTTTTAGAGATGGCGTGATCTCCTCTTTTGTTGTTTCTCCATGTTGGTGTTACCTTCAGCGGTTGTACATCGACCAACTCCTTGGATTTGAAGAGTGTAGGAAAGAATGAGCCCAAGCTATCTCAGCGAGCTGACCTCCCCTATTTTTCCTTTTCGGATAGGGTTAAGTTCAGATCCCCCCTAGAATCACGTTCCTTGCCTCCATCAATCCATAGGTGAAAAATTCTTCCCATAATTTCTTCCGATCCAGATATGGACCATAAAAATTATACATTGCAAAGGATTTCCCTAAAGCGTTTTCTTTGAGGACTATTTTCAACACCGAACTGTGTTTCTCCTCTTGCGTTTTCTTGAACTCTTGATTCTAGGATGTTATTAATCCTCTTGAGTGTCCTTCAGAGTTGATGAAACCAAAGATCCAGCCTTTCAACCAGGGCTCCAACACTTCCTTGGATTTTTCTCCCTCCATCATTGTTTCTTGAATGAATATGATCGTAGGATTTAGGCTATCGACCATTCTTTTGAGAGATTTTGTCTTGGGGGATCTCTCTAACCCCCTCGCATTGAAAGAGAGGACTAGCATCATGTGACCTTGGTTTGGGCCTGAACTGCTCTAAGGGCCCTACCAATCATTGCATGTTTTCTATTCTTCACATCTACCTCGGCTTGAGATTTGGCTATTGTGATATGATACCTCCTTCCCAATGTTACCTTGGCCACCTTGTCCGATGCTAGCCCTCCGGATGACACTTGGTCTCTATCAGCTGCCATTTTGGACCGAGTGTTATATATTTTGTGCTTAATCCATGATGGCGGTTCTTTAGGGGATGCCACCTTTTTATTAGTGCCTTTGTTTTTCGGAGTTATCTCCTGACCCCCCACATGCATGACATTTGTTTTAGCTAGCAACGGTCTCGATGTGAGTCCCATAATAGGAGTCACTACTTCTCTTTCATGTTGCACGACATTTTTCTCCATAGGAGATTGTTCGTGACTTTCTGGTTTTGGGTTCACAATAGGTGTAAGGTTCCCTATGTGCCCCATCTTGCTTGTAGGCTCTAAAACTTTGTCTTTCTTTGGGGTTCCCATTTTCATGGACATTTAAATTCACTACATCAAGCTCCCCGTAGTGAGATGTTCAATACCCTCTGATGTTTCAGAAATGGGAGTAGAATTTAGTTCAGGGCTAAGGGCCGTCTTACTAGAGGTCACTTGAAGGCTTATTTTTGTCATATTAGATTTCCACGCTCCATCTCTTGGATGGAATTCACTCCTTTTCCTATTTTGAGTTGTACATTTATCCTTGTTCCTGGGGTGAGGAGACCTTTGTTCATAGTTTTTGCAGTCTTTCGCTAAGTGCTCGACTTATCTATAGGAGAAGCACCCAAATGGTATTTTCCAGTAATCGAGGCTCTACAACCACATGCTACCATGAAGTTCTAGGTGAATTTATTCATACAGTTCGTATCAGAGGTCGACTTCTATCAGTATTATGGCACTCCTTCTATCAACCTTTTGTTCCCATCCATCCTCTAGAGATATAAATTTGCCAATTTTGCTTTCTATTACCTCCATTATCTCTTTCTGCTAAAACATCATTGGTAGACCTGGTAAAATGGCCCAAAATCTCTGTACATTATGTGGCTACCTATTGGCATCAAAATCCATGCTCCATTTCTTGAGAATTAATCCTGAATGCCACCAATGCTAGTTGCTATCTAATAAGGACTGTCGCTCTGCCTCTTCCCCTAGACAGAATATGGAACATTGAGAGCTGCCATAGGTGGGAGCTCCAGCGTTCTTCCATCAACTTTCTAAGAGCTTCCTCTCCAACTATTTTTCCACATAATCTACTGACCAGCGCAGAGGAAAAATAACTGGGTACTTCTGCTAGTGATATATTCTTTCCTACTACTAATGCTGTGGCTTGTTTTTTAGTTTTATCTCCCAATATTTTCTTCTCTCCAATTTTGGTGGATATCATGTCTTCACCATCTTTTTTGGTTGAAAGGACGGGTTTGGTATCCTCCCACAT
Organism: Pseudotsuga menziesii; assembly: GCA_001517045.1. Taxonomy (NCBI): domain Eukaryota; kingdom Viridiplantae; phylum Streptophyta; class Pinopsida; order Pinales; family Pinaceae; genus Pseudotsuga; species Pseudotsuga menziesii. The sequence goes on from LPNX010508731.1 coordinate 388,681, forward strand.
GGGAGCATCTTTCCCAACTTGTTTTGGTGATTCCATTTGTGTGAAAATGTGACTTTGCCTTTCCAGAGTAATTGTGTCATAATCTACTTCATCAATTATCATCGTAATTGATGCCTCAAGACTTTAGAGCATTAAAAATCCCTTAAAACACACACACACACACACACACACACACACACACACACACACACACACACACATATTGGTAGTTATCATATATAATTATAGTTTTAATAATTGATTGTCTATTGATTTTTAAGATTTTGATAAGTAAAAAATGTTGGGTAAAGGATCAAATAAACATAAACATAATCCATTGATATCACACATCATATCTTTGCCCTCCATGTGGGATATGGATACCATCATGAAGTTGTGTGCTATGAGGATTGGTGTCTTAATGAATTAATCATGGTTAAGGGAATTAAATAAGGCACTTGTTTTGAACTAATGCACTCATTAAGGATCAATGTAGATTTAAATAATGTCATAAATGACATAAAATGTCTTCTATAGGACATTATTTTCTTTAAAATAATATGTGGCTATTATTACAATATTTTGTACATTACAATTCATGTTAATCAAATTTGATGTTTCATAACTCTTGGGAGCTCGATCGAGCTTTTGTGCAAACCATAGTTAAACCCTTGATTGAAGTATTTGAAAATCCATACAAAACCTAGATCAAGGGTTTTAAATAACTCATTCAAGGGTTTTAAATACCTTTATTGAGCTATTAACTGGATCAAGGGATTAAAATATAGTCATTTATCCCTTTGTTCTACAATTTGAATTTTTATGCCCTCTTCACTGGTCCTGAACTTTGTCTTAGGATGCACCATAGGTGGAAGACTTCATACTAGTCAATTCATCAACAAATCCTATTTTCATTGAAATATAATTTACAAGTTTTGGAGTTCGTATGATATTTTTTCTTTTAATTTTCTTTTCAAACTTACTCTTGAAAACCATGTCGATAACTTTAAAGTAGTGCAAAGAAAAATCAATAGCAGAAAAGGTGCACAACACAAAAAAATTCTAAAAATACATACACCCGAGAGAAATGATTCCTCTTCAAATGGGAATTTTTTTAACAGTAATTTTTTTTTACTTGCACACCGGTGTGCACAAAATGTAATTAAAATTGTCACTAGTCACTTTCAAAACTTATTGAAAATGCAATTTTAAAAAGAAAAAACATATGTACGCCCAAGTGCATTATATATATATATATATATATATATATATATATATATATATATATATATATCACTAAATTACTTTATGTGCACATGATTCACTTGTTAAATTTTCCTAAAATTTACAAGGAAAAATCTATCATTAAATGTAATTTTGACATATTAAATGATATTATTTCATTTTCAAAAAAATATACATGGAAAGACAACATAATTCAATACAATTTTTTTTTTACATCTCGGAATTCATGTGGCAAATACGAGTTTTGAGGGGGTCAATTTAATAAATCAGTAAAAAGAAAATTCATCGACATTTTTGGACAAAAGTGTTACACATATTTATGGATTCACCCATATGATATTAACACTAGTGGAAAATGAGAGATTAGTGACCAAAAAAATGACCAAAATCCGCATATCAATGACCACTTTTGGTTTGGCGATCGCTGGTGGCTAATTTGCGGTCTTTTATTACATGACCAAAATTGGTCATTTTTATTTTGGTCATTTATAGCTTGTCGGTTGGTCATTAATTTGGTCATATATTTGGTCATTAATTTGGTCATATATTTGAATCAATGACCAAATATATGACCACATTTCTGACCAAATTAACGACCACATGACAAGCTAGAATATGACCAAATTTGGTCACGTAATAAAAGACCATAAATTAGCCACCAAAACTGATTTTTGGTCATTTTTCTGGTCATTTATATCTCATTGTTTGGCCGCATATCTCTCAATTATTGGTCATTTTATTTGTGAATTTTGGTCATTAATCTCATTTATTGGTCACTAATTTAGTCATTTTTAGTCGCTTTATGTATGGTCATTATATTTTAGTAGTTTTAATGTTGTCCATTATTAATCAATATAAATTTTTAATTTGATATTACATTTAAATTAAAAAAAGAATAATACATTTATTCTCATCTAATACACATGCGAATTATGCAATGTCACATTATAATTAATTACAACACTTGTAAATAATATCTAATACACATGTAAATCATGCAATGTCACATTAATTAGTCAATAATTACAACATTGGTACATAATATAAAGTACAACCATATATATAAGTTTTAAACCACAAATTATATTATATGAAATGCAAAAGTATTATAATAAATATGAGTTTTCTCAAAAACACATATTAATTTCCATATAAATTTACAAAAATCATCACTTTTCAAAATATTACAATTGCTAAACCATCATACTTGCACTTGGTTGCAAAACCATACTTAGATCCCACATCAACAGCTTCAAAACCATACTTAGATCCCACGTCAGCAGCTTCAAAACCACACTTAACATCTTGAAAGCCTCAACATCAGGGTCTTCATACTGAATAACAAATCCTCAGTAGCGGGCTCTTCATACTCAATGGCCCACTTATAAGTTAAGCTCACTCCTACAAAATCCAATAAAACAAATATCACTTGTAAAATAGAAAAATAATGAACTGTAAATTAGAAAAACAATGAATCAAATTATTTATCTTGTTCAACAGCTAACAACAATAACCAAGATCGTGTGCAAAATAGAAAAATCTAATCTAACAAATTCAATTTAAGAATTGGTTAAAACTAACAATTGTACCTAGTGTCCAATAAGAACGCCGTGTTGCAAGCTAAGCTAAGCTAGATTTACCACCGAGTTTCAATGTCCAAAATGTATGATAAGGGTTTTATCATACGATTATCATAAGAATAAAATTATAAACAATAATCAATAATCTTATTACCACAACGCTATAAACAATTACAAAGACTTGTTGATGGGGGACACCAGTAGCAGGATAAAGCCATGATTGTGTTCGCCCAACCATGGTCAGTCAAAAAAATATAGCTAACCGCTAGCATAACCCTCGTGCAGTGGATTATAAGTGTATATCAAATTTGAATCCCCTCGACACCATAATATAGTTTTTCAGGATGGTATAAAATACCTAGGATTTATGTTAAAGGTGCTGAGATGTGAAGTTGCTGCTCATCAACTGCTCCAGCAATGGCTATTGGATCTACTGCTAGCTATCGATCTGGAAATGAAACTGCTTGCGGCTCATAAAATATTTGACACTTATGAGAAGAACAGTGACCAGAAGTGTGGAATGGCAAATCAACACCCAAAACTTCTATTCGAAATTGGAATTATCAAGAATTGGATGTAATGGTGCATATGGAGATACAGGGAGTTGGGATCTGGATCCATCTATTGCAGCTATTATGATGAAGTTTATGGATGATGATGTGTCCATAAATGTGGGTTTATGTACAGTAAATGCGAGTGCCATTTATGCGTTGCGCTGGCATAGTGCTGGAGATACCTCACTATGAATCGGTGTAGACAGTCCTTCGAAGTTGGGTTCCTAGAGAGACACAAGTTTTACTGCCAGGATTTCCTAACCATGTCCACTCTACCAAGAGGAATCCATCCGTCTAAAGCTCGAAATGGTCCCTCGACGACCAGAGAAGGTAGTATTGCCCAGAATCCAGGTTCTGATGTCGCTGGTGAAACTGCTGCAGCTATGGCTGCCGCATCCATCGTCTTCCGAACATCTGAATTGCCTTATTATCAACATATGTTTGAGACTACAACTCAGGTTTTACAAAATAAGCGTCGTAGTTATAACTATGACACCATTGCATTGTTAATTCAATGTAATTGTGAAGAATTTGAGTGCTTTTCCATTTTCGAGCACGACTCTAAATCAAGAGTTGTGAACTCTGAGTTGGATCCTGTTCTCCTGGTCCTAGGAGTTCCAAATGAATCCCGAATATTTGACACACAGAAATTCAAGACACCCTCTTTTGTACTTAAATTGCTTAATAATAGATTTGTATGTTCCGTTGATTGGTTTGGGTGTGTAGCTTCTTGTATTTCTGTATCTGTTGATTTGTGGCGTGTGTATGCCATGATATAAGGATTGAAAATCATTATAATTTGGTGCAGAAGAAAGGAAAAAAAGGCACTGTAATTATCCTTTATATGTTAAAGTATCCTTAGGATTCATGAAGAGATCGATCTGACTGCATCGAGGCACCAGGTGAAACGCTCGCCAAAGGTGAAACGCTCACCAAAGGCATTATCGCAGGGATCTACTGAAAAATTCCAGGAGCTGAGACACAATTCAGAAAATATATAATATGACATCTCTCAATTAGGAGAATGGATTATAACCAACTCCAAAAGGCTCCACCCAAGACACACTAGAAATACATGTGCAGCTGAGATGAAATATTCCAAATATTGGAAAGAATGCAAACTGGCCAGAAAGAAACACACTTGATTCAAATTTAATGGGACTTTTCACAAGTGTAATTCTATAAATGTGCTTGAACATGAGCTTGAAGAGCCTACCCTTTAGGAGGAAGCATAGATGCCATTGCATGCAATCCAAAAGTGATCTCTGTAAAAGTGGGTCTCATAGAAGGGTTTGAAGACCAACAACTCTCCATTAATGACCTCCATGAAGGATCGCATCCCTTAGGGATAGGTGGACGTAAAGTATTATTGACTATGCCACCTGCAAAATATCCACAAAGCACTTTGACGTTGTCAGAACTTACCAGAAATTTACTGAATTACACATATTGCACCTCCATCTCTAGCAATGACAAAATAAAGGAATATGGCACCGCAATGACCATGGTCATTATTACAATGAACAAGGACATACCTATGATAGCCTCGTAATGCATATTGGCATAGGGCTCCTCTCCAGCGAGAAACTCCCACATGACAATGCCAAATGAAAACACATCAACCTGGAAAGGAAAAAAACCAAATAATTTAATGTCTAAATTCAGATATTCAAAACTGAGCATTCATATATTTAAATATAAAAGCATTTTGTCATTTTTACCTTTTCAGAAACCATACTGCTGCTGCCATTTAATAGCTCAGGAGCCATCCATGGAAGGGTTCCTTGCACACCACCAGAAACTAATGTTCGATGTTTAATTTTCGATAGCCCTAAATCACCTACCTGGAGAAGATTGTGTATGGAACTATATATTGGTACAAATTAAATGGGACTCAGAAAAATCAAAATGGAATTTTTCCTGGACAGCACTCATTTCTACCCATATATCACAGGTTAAAACCTACTGTAGCCAACAGACATCACAAAACCACAGTAGCTAACTCCCAAAAAGACCAGAATGTTTACCTTGCAAATAGGATGTTGGGGATCTCTCATGTTTACCAATAGACAAATTTCAAGTCAAAGTGCACGATATTCTTTCCATGTAAGTATTCCATCCCAAAAGAAGCATCCATTGAAATTATCAAACGCTTCCGATGATCAAATGTCCTGCAAAAATTGGTACTTTATGTTAGCATTTTGTCGTGCAAGAAATTTATAATTTTCCCTTCTGTTTGGCAGTGTGAATGTGGATGGAAAATTAAGCAATTAAAAGAATGTGTACCAGACCTATATCTATCATTCTTCTGTAAGACCTGTTTGAGTGAGCCATTCACCATGTATTATGTTACTGTCGCCAAGGTTCCCCTTGGCCCATCTGGTACAATGCCATAGAAAGCAACAACATTTGGATGATGGAGTTGTGCAAGCATGTAAGCTTCCCTCCGAAAATCAGCTCTCTGAGAATTATAGCAAAGTTTATTTAAATATGCTCACTATCTAAACATAATTGAACATAGACATTGATATCATGCCACTAACTATACTCTCTCCATTGTCAAAATTATTCCCTTCATTCTCAACTTGGTACATGTAATCCGCCATTATAAATTCTTTAAGAAATTCCAGTAACTAGTTCTCGAACTCCACATTCCCAGTCCTTGTGTCCTTGTACCCATACCTAGCAATGCATCTGTACATTTTTTGTTCTTTGGGACCAATCCGGTGAAATAGAAAGTGTTCTCCAGCTGGAACTGTATTCACAGGAAGATACCTGACATAAATGAATACAAGGATAGAATGTATGGCAGGGAGGCTTCTCATGAAATGTGCAAATATTGCTGGAACTCCTTGTGCTAGTTCTGTGTATAGAAGTCCAATCCCTAGAACTTTGGTCACACCCAAACTCGAACCTAGGCTTAAGATGTATTCTGTTGAAACCTTATGCTCTACCTCATAGGCATATCTCTTTACATGGACATAATGCCACACATACATTACAAATAACAATACTGCAGCAAAAGCTAATGGAAGGTATCCCCCTTGGGGAAACTTGAACAACACTGTTGAGAAGAATACGAACTCTATTGCCCCAAACACAATGACAAAGATTACGACCAGAAATAGATGAGTCTACCATATTATAAGCATTACCAATGTCAGGAAAGTTGAAGTAACAATCATAACCCCAACCACTGCTATGCCTGCATCCAATTTACACAAAGAATGAAATTTAGCTTATCAATATTCTTCTTAAATTAAATATTTCATATCATAACTGTTTTAGTATGAGTATTTCTATTTTATAGCTGTGTTAACTCAGTAGCATTGGACCTTAAATTAATGTAATACATACCATATGCATTCCCTATTTTGGTTGTATCTTTAAAGGAAGCAGTGACTACAACACAGGAAAGCATGAGGATGAAATTGATTTCTGGTATGTAGACCCGGCCTTCATATTTAGACGAAGTGTGAACAACTGTAACACAAGGAAAGGAACCGAGAGCCATGGATTTCTTTATGATAGAAAAAGTGGTAGAAATCATAGCTTGGCTTGCAATAACAGCCGCAATAATTGCAACCAAAAACATTGGCCAATATACAACATCTGCATAGTACAAAAGTTCAGTTTTCACCATTAAAATTTTGGTTAAAATAACATAATAAACCTAGTTAGATCCTAAGAAACTCCAAATCAATGGAAATAGACTTTAACTAAGTGCTTCATGTAAATAACACTAATTCAATTTTAATTAAAAAAAAATCCATGATGATGAATTTCAATTTAAACTTAACAAAAATGATCCATGAAGATGATTGAATTTCTACACGTTTCTTACAAATATAGATCATCTTGATCCTTCTATGAGCTCTATGCTAGTGTATAAAATTTGCAAACCGCTAGTGTATAAAATTTGTATACTTCTTTATAAAAAGGATAGTTTATGAAGTGGTGTGAATTGCAAGCAAGAGGTGTGAATTACAAGAAGGGGATGTGAATTGATGTCAAGTTCAGTGGTGTAAGGTTCAGTGATGTGAATGGAATTACAAGGAGGAGTTCAGGGGGTGTGAATTGGTGTCAAGTTCAGTGATGTGAATGAAATTACAAGGAGGAGTTCAGGGGGTGTGAATTGGTGTCAAGTTCAGTGATGTGAATGGAATTACAAGGAGGAGTTCAGGGGGTGTGAATTGGTGTCAAGTTCAGTGCTGTAAAAGTGGTGTGAAGTTCACTGGTGTGAATGGAATTACAAGGAGGAGGCCATGGGTGTGAATGGAAGGAATTGCAAGGAGAAGGTCAGGGTATCAAATTCAGTAGTGTGGGACAAGTTCAGTGGTGTGAATATGAGAAGGTCACTGGTCCTCAGGTGTGGCTATTCATAAAAATAACCCAAGATTTCCTTTGTCAGTGCTTGGGGATTAAAAAATTTGCAAACCTCCAAAAACACAACACATTGACAAACTAAATAGAAGAATCCATCTTAAAAAGTATGAAAAATTACTTGGGGTTGACTTATAGAAAGTGTCTGCAACATATTCGGGAAACTTCATGAGATAAACAGCTTGGACCACATATGTGCATATTAAAGCAGGGTACACTATTCCAGTAAAGGCAATCTAATAAACCACAAACCATCAACATCGTCAGTCTATTTACATTGGTAACCTTAAAAGAAAAATCTAAATTTGCATTTAAATTTTGTATTGCAAATGAATCAATGCTCAATACCTGGATTGAATGAACAGAAAAATGACCCAGATCTACAAACATAGCTTCAGTCCCTGCATAATACCTTCGAAAAGTAAGAAATGAAGATTTGGTTTGGTAATTTTCAAATATGGTTTTCAGGGGCAACTGGAAGCATATTGCATACCTGTTATGCATAGAACTCTATTGAAATCCATGCCTCTCTATGCCTCTATCATTCCCGTCACAAAATTAAAATCTCTATTGAATCCCATGCCTCTCAAAATGCAGTTTCTGAATTCAGAGAGTGACAGTAAATTCAAATTCTTGTAAGGTAAGGAATGGCACAACAAACTAAGATGGAATACATGTCTCCAATTCTGTAGAAAACTAATTCTATTTAAATATCGTAAGATATACTTCACTTATAAGACATCTGAAATTTTAGTACAAACAAAAAATTCCACGGCTAATAACATTTATGCATGAAGCCCAACTAGCTCATGAGAGCAAGAAATACAAAACACATCACCAACTTTGAAAAAGTGCCTCTATCCATTCATGTGCATTTCCATATAAATGTATAATAGATAAAGTTATAAACATATAAGAACCTGAGTGCAGAGTTTGAATTCTGCAGCAAGCTCTTCTAATGGGATACACTTGTGCTTCTGCATGGTCCACAAAAAAAATTGTCAGATGGGATCCCAGGATAAGAAGAAAAAATTCTGGAATTCAAATCTCTTCTATACTCTAACCAACCATTGGCACAACAGAAATCCAATGTTCTAATCAATATCTCCATTTAATTGCAGGACTATGCATTGCTGGGCTAGATTAGCAAAGCTGCGAGGTTTTCCTGTGTAAGACAAGCTATGTCAAAAATATCAGGTTTCAATTATACTTCTCCCTCAAGAGAACTTTGCAAATGTATTGTGACTCAATTTACGCAAACAAAGAAATTTCACAATTTTAAGCCTCTTCAGTTATTATTTGGAATTTGGAGAAGAGGTTTGAGTCAGATAATGGTTTCAGAGATATTTCACGACTCGAAGCATGTCCCTAGTTACCAATGAATTTTCCATGTTACTACAGTCCAAAATAATAGAAAACAATAAAATTAGCAAGGTCGTTGAGATGAGGAGGGCCTAAGGGTACTGAACCTGTAAGCTCTTTAGACAAGTCCATGTCTATTTCACATCTACGGCCAAAGAGATCTATGAAGAATAAAACAAAGACTGAAAGTACTCCAAAAAATTGCAATCCTTTCTCTGACGATTCAACTTTAAAGAACCAAACAACAGACTTCAAATATAGTGGGAAATTCTGGACATTAACCTTGCCAACACTTGTTTCCTCTACCAAACCCTAGATCATCGTCTTTAGGATTGCCCCTTGAGGACCTAGGTTGAACCCCACCATAATCTCCCCACACAAACCCTCCAACGCCATTTAGGTACTCAGTCCAATGATATAGAGGGAGGATGGGCATAAGTGTGAAGATGTGTATCAATTATTCTTTGCATCAAAATAGCCTCCCCCTACATACCCATTCAAACAGGGAAAGTGTAAGCAATCTAGGATGTGGGGGTTTTCTTAAATACCAGCCTCTTTGCCTAGTTCATTCTGTACATGGCCCTCCCAACTAAACTAAGGCTTTATAAAACAGGCTTATAGGTGGAAATTGTAGCTATTGCAAAAATCCAAAAGTTGGCAATGATTTTCTTTAAAAATATACTTTTTTTAAAAATCACCTACAGGTCGTCGCTTAACCGACGTCTATAAGTGTTTAAAAAAAAAATTTCACCTACTCAGGCAAGAAGACCTGAGTGAATCAACATCTTCCAAGAGTCATAAAAATCACCTACCCTTCATTGGATTTAGAATTAGTTTGAAATACGTTACTTCGTCTCATTTCCCAAAGCACATTCAGCAGGACCACCTTAGTACAGGTTTACTGTCCATGAGAACGTTTTCAGTTTTGACCAAACCTGCCACTTTTCATAAGAAATTTGTCCTACCTTGCCATCGATAGAATTGAACAGTTATTTTCTCACTTGTCTTTAAAATAAACCACCTCTAAACCATCATGGGGATGTTTATTCGAATATAAAGTCAGATTGAAGTTTTGATCAAGATGAAGACATGTTTTGCATTTTGCCTCTCGGACTAACAAATGTTTGACAAGCAGTAAGTGTTCAAACTTCTGTCCCATCCTACACCCATAAATAAAGTTTTCATAGTTTTGTCCCAACCTACCAGTCTATAGATTTGAATAGTTATTTTCTCTTCCCATCCTCTTTGAAACAGCCTATACGAGAAATCACCTCTAAACCATCATGAGGATGTTGTTTATTAGACTACAAATCAGATTGAACTTTTCCATGAAGATAAAGACACCATTTACATATATGTAGCCTCTCAAAGTTTAACAAATGTTTGACAATCATTCATTTGACTGAGTTTACCATGTTATTGTAAGTGTGATCATTTATAATTCCAACATTCAAAATATCTACTCAGACACTCAGGGTTTACAAATAATCGAATCAAATTTAGAAGCTATGCTTCCTGTGTCGACTAAAATCTTGTAAGTGAACCTGCATATGAACCCCATGTCACACTTGGACACCGTTGGCCTCAAAAAATGGTTTGCAGGAACAACAAGGATATGCACTGCCAATAGGCAAAATGGCTTGGGCCATGTGTGGGCAACTTATTGAATGAACTTGCTTGACAATTTTGTACCTCCAAGGCACTTTACTTGCAAGTACAAGTAGACAGTCTGCATGGACTATTTAGCATTGGTCTTGAATTTATGGAAACAAGAAAAGCAGTATGTTACTCTTTCCCTTTTCTCCATAGAACCCTCAGTTTCTCAACATTTCTCCCCTATATGTAAATATGAGTATTTTTGTAATACGATAAATTTCAAATTAAGATAGAAAGCATCAATGCTTATTTATGGAAGCCTAAATCTAATCAAATCTCAAGGAATTGATGCACCATACAAATAAACAAAAACATCTAGTACTACAAATATCAGTTAGATTTTTTAGTGACTCAGTAACATAACAGACCTGAGACATAAAATTTAGATGAAGCTTCATCTAACTCCAAGCATGCCAGCAGCCAAAGTGCAATGATTATTCTAAACATTCAACTAAATTGAATCCAAAATAACCCTTTAATTAACCGAACCCTCAAACTTCTCTACTTGCTACATATTCTTACTTTCATGTCGAGATAATTAAATATTCCACTTTTATGTTTGAGATATAATTGCATGTTCCTCATTTCATGGTTGTATGTTCATGAACACTTTCAAGCAGTTCTGTAAAGGCATATCCTATGTACACGAACATCTCAAACCTAAATATATGACAAGCGGATGAAAATATATAGCCCAATCTTATGGCACCAATGCTTGGCACATCCTGTAGCTAGTGCTAGAAATCCTTGACATTAAAAATATACCTACAAACAGTATATAACTTTTAAAAAAATATGTAAAACAAGTTTATAAGATGATTAGTTCATTGATTAATTTTCTGTTTACTTGTGCTTACACCTTTGTAAGAAGTGAAGCCTACTTAACCTGATATTTGCATGAAGTCAAAAGCATAACACTCTTGTAATCTACTAGTGAAGCATAAGGTATCTTTTCCCGTGTGATATTAAACCAGACATGTATTGCAGGTTCAGATCCCATAAGGACCTAGAGGTTAAGTGGAGAAGCCTTGAAGGAGAAATCTCAGGGGGATTCATATTGCTATGATTTATCTTTTCCACACCAATAATCAAACCATAATAGTACCCAGACTGTTATAAAAGCTAGCAGCAAATAGGCACACTAATAAATGAACATTAATCTATAACACTTTCATGAAATATGTAAAAATGCATTTATATTAATTTTAGAGCAAATATGGTAACTACAGGACGTGGAATTACAGTATGCATAGAAGTATCATGCTAAGTATTTTGGTCTCAGTTAAGTGCAGAGAAAACTTATCCAATACAAGGATACAAAAAAATTCAAGCTCACGAATACATGCCACTCCACCATTACATCCAAGAATAAGCATAACACCACAAGGTAAAAATTCAAATGAGTTGAGATCCAAAATCTTGTAAAAAAGTTAATATACACACCTCGATATTTTTATTCCAATTTCCTCGTAATCACTGCAGTAATGAAATCACAAAACTTATAAACTATTATGTAAGATAGAAACATTCAAATACTACAACTGTGATCTGGAACAATTTCATAGAACATGTTAAAGTACATCAACAACTTGAGTGGTCCTAATGGTTAAGAACATGTGTTTTTCTCCCCAGAGGAGCACATGTTCACACTTCTGTAAACTAAGCAATGAAATTGCAGAATGGAAGGGATCTCTTGTCCCACAAACAAGGTAGTCTCATACATCAATATTCTTACATTGGATACAAATTGTACAATTGCGTGACTTCATACCCAATTTAAGAACAATGTATTTGAAATTTACAAAGTGCAAATGTACAAGTCCTTCTACAAACCAACATAAAGAGAAGACAGAAAAAATTTCATTATTCATACAAATGACCTAGCAAACATAAAACTCCTAAGCAAGTAATAAGTACAAGCAAAAGACACTGCCCATCTATTACTGTTCCAGTATCAATTGGACAATAATCGTAGTAGTGCCCAGCCAGTCATTCAAACTACAAATAGGTGACGTATTAACATTGATCCAGAGCAGATTAAAAAACCATTCAGAATTGTACAACATAATCTAGAGACATTTCACTGACTATGACTAGCAAATTACCATAAAGAAGTCCTGTCTTCGCTAAGTATTTACTACTTGACCTTGCTGCTACCTATATTGTTCAGGCAGTGAGCAGCCACTCTTCCCCCTATAGGGTGATTGTGAACCCATAATGGCTCAGAAAGGGCCCAGTAATGCAAATGCTAATGCTTCTGGAAATGCATCTGCTCACTTTGTAAATTCGTCTATTGTAGAGGCATTCAACAATGGTGCTGACTAAAAAGTGTATGGTAAGGTAAATGTTAATGCTTCTGGCAATGCATCTGCCAGCATGTAATTTCATCTATCACAAAGGCATCCAACAATGGTGCTGCTAGTAGAACCCCAGAGATTCATCCTAGAGGTCTTCCACTAGGTAATGAGCCAGACCCTTTTATCCGTGTTACTATTTATGTTTCTAAATAAAGGAATTACTTGCAATAAGTACAATCAGTACACACTACTTGTATATTTCATTGGATGCACCCATCAAGAGGCCATTATAAACTCATGCATGAAGGTGGGATGAGAGCTGCATGGTTGGAACTGCCAGACTAACATCCCATTGACACAACACTCTAGAAATATGTGGAGAAACTTGGCACTAGGTGAAAATATGGTGGGAGCTACAGATGAATAATTTATATTTTTTAAGAATGATTAGATTGGATCAATGAGTGAAAGCCCATTTGCTTGATAAACAAGGGAATGGACTTGTGAAGCACAGAAATATATCACCCAATGTGAGGACAAGAATTCAAAGATAGTAAGATAAGGCTGAAGCAGCTTCTGTTTATTGGATTCAAACAGGTGATATCCCAACCAAAGACTTATTGAAATGTTCACCTATAAAGAAGGCCCTAAGAAGGCTATGCAAACCTGTGCTGACCATCCCACAAGTGATAAAAGCTAACTCACATACAACATTTAGCCACCAGTCATTGATGCCAGTTGGACGAGCTGTCAGTGCCTCTTTCAAAGATGGTTGATGGCAAGTCGCTAGGATAAGATTGTCTCCCATGTAAACTTTAGAAGGCTACTGGAGACTTTTCCAATCAGACCTATAAGTGTACAAAGAAGTAGTCAAAATGTAATCATTAGGTATAATCTGAACAAATAATATTAAAATAATAACCAAGGCCAACAAACCAAAACTAACTATTAGTTGGAGGTCCACACATTCTCCACACTCTTGAATGTGTCCCACGGGATATTTGTGAAGGCCCTTTCTCTGAGAATTGAGGATATCCTCCCCTAAAATATAAGGCAAGAGAAGACTTGTTTTATAGAGGGTTTCAGTTGAAGCAGAGCACCTTTGGGGAAGAATATACCTCCCTATTCAAAAAGAAAACCACCAGAGCAAGGATTGGTATAGGTAAGTTTTCACAGGGTTTCCAAAGGAAATCCTGGTAAAGCTGGAATAGGGGGTGTGGGGTAGTCAAAGATGAGGGCACCTTCATAAAGGCTATCTTCTCAAAACACTAGGATAGGGAACTAGTAACCAAGCAGAGGTTGAGGCAATAAAGGCTGTAGTTAATCTATGTTTAAAGATAAATTAACGAAAGGGCATTTTTGAAAGAGATTCTAAGTTGTTATAGACTTCAATAAGATAAAACAAGACCTAGCATTGGCATATTGAAGGATAGATGGATTGAGTATAGATGGCAATAATATCTTTCCAGGAAGTATAATTTACTCATGTGAAAATGTTGATAACCAAGCTACAGATGTAGTAACCAACCTCACGATCATTGAAAGATCAACTAACAGGTGGATTTATAGGCTAATGACCTCCCTCTTGACCCTAGGGAGGGGGTCAACTGGAAGGAAAGAAATAAACCATTATTTGGTAAAAATGGTTAAGAGATTAATATATAAAGGGGCGAAGAAATGGGGGCAACATGGGGCTTAACCCTTAGTATTTCATTGGTTATTAGTCAAATTATTATTCTTTTAAAGGGCCTTGGGAAGAACATCTATATGATGGAGAGGGTGTGTGGGTTAACATTGATATTTCAACCAGAAAGGTGGTGGGAGATTTACAAGGAAAATTTTCCATTTCTCTCCCATGAGCTTAGACAGAACCTACAATTTCTTCCAAGCCAAGTTCCACAGGTTTTGGACAGTTTTCCTAAAATGGGCCACTGTGTTCTGAGAGAACTGAAAAGTGGGGGAGAGAGATATCTGAAGGTAGGAGAAATTTTCAGCCCATAAATGAAGAGATGGAGCAAGCAATACAGGCATGACTAAATTACTCACAATACCAGATGGAATCATGGAAGTTTAATAGTTTGATGCCATAACTAAGAACCTTATTGCAGATAACAGTGTCTCATATTGAGGTTGTTGAGGAAGTTGTTGCAGAAATTGTCCATGAAAAATAAACAATTCAAACATTGTATGAAGCACCAATCCATTAAAAGTGCGATACATACTAGAAAAGTGCCTTAAGGGAGGGAGATGTAGGGCACATACGACTTGAAAGACAAGAACAACAAAAACCTTAGACAAGCATTACAGAAGAAGCAACACTAAAACAAGTGCTCACCTGCACAATTGCAATATGCAAAATGCGGCCTTGAAGACCAACTGCAATTGAAGCAACTACCATAATTGTCGGTCCAGTAAGGAATCGAAGAAACCTTCCAAATATTGCGCTTGATTTCCCACATGCTATAAGTCTTGTTTGAAGATCCATGAATAAGCCTGTCATCCAAAAATCTATGTGAATCATTTGCAGTAAACTCTGCATGTTTTGCTCAAAAAAAAATTGAGAAGATTCAGAATTCCCACAGCTAGAAACACAGTTTCACTCCTAATGTTATTTCTATAGTCCTCATAGCCATTGGCCAATGCCTGCAAAATTTCTCATAGCTCTAAGACGTTGGAAACTGATGGAAGTAGTCTAAAACATAGCATATGAATTGAACCAGAGCCTATGCAGTATATCCAGAGTCAAATACTCGTAAGCTGGAAACCTAACCAGAACATAAAATTTATTTGTATGCAACATATAAAGCATTGCATGGATTATTTCCTATCCATTCTCATTCTTCTTATTTCTATTGCGTCTAGAGAATATGATGCAAGACTGCATCCTCATTGTGTCCTGCATTTCATGTCCAGGCAATGAAGATAGAGCCCTTGACAATTTGACAAGAGGTCAAATTTTATCGGATATCAAATAAGCAGCAGATCCTTTTGTAATAGACAGTCATAATGGCCACCCTTCCTGTGGCTTCGATATCCATGTGTATTTAGAAAGAAACAGTGCATCTCTCATAGTACAATGAAATTATATATCAATTTTGAAAGTCCACAAAGATATTTCAAAAAAAAAATGCTGGTTGCTCCACAGTTATTAGCAGAAGCTGGGATGCATCTTACAAAATCATCACCTCAAATGATCTCCAGAGTGAAAAAGATCTTTCATTTTTGCTTTAGGAGCATCCCGGTTAATGTATCACCAAAGCCAGAAATATCTCAAAAATAGTGCCCTTCAGTTAATCAGAATTATCAGATTTCTGTGTAGATTGGTATCCCTAAGTTTGGTCTTTCTCTTCTATGTTACTGTCAGAGGCATATGAATCTTGACTTGGTGCATTCAATATTTTTCCTTCATGTTTCAATCATCCTTGAATTGTGCAACAGTTTGTAGAAGTTCCAACTACAGAGATGGATAATTCTCCTTCAAGTATTCGAACCCCACACAACCCATGTAATCAATTTTCTCAACCAGTGGCCTTTTTGATTGGTAGGAGATATTGGGGTTTTCATAATGGCCATGGAGTTCATGGAAGAGGAGTTGATAAAATACAATGGATATGATTCCAGCAAGCGCATTTACATGGAAATCAAGCAGAGGGTCTTTGATGTCTCCAATGGCAAGAACTTCTATGGACCAGGTGGGTCATATGCCATGTTTGCAGGCAGAGATGCCAGCAGGGCGTTGGCCAATATGTTTAATAATGAAGAAGACATATGTGCTTCCCTGGATAGGCTGGCAGAGAAGGATATTGGTGTTCTTGAAGAATGGGAGAATAAGTTCGAAGCAAAGTATCCTGTTGTTGGACGTGTTGTTTAGTTTAGTATGTGTGTGTGTAATATGTATTCACAAGACATTCCGTTATTTGGTATTCTGAAAAAGATAACTAGTTCAGCTCTAATGGATGTGGGAATAATTTGGTATGTGATCAAGCATGACTACTTATACTTTATTGTATGTGTTTAGATCTTTGATTAATGGATGCATACCTTCATTGCTATCAAATTGCTAAGGGCTGCTTGAATGGTCAAGTGCATTAATATTGTTTTGTTATCTTTTTTTGTGCATTGTGCTATGTTAACAATTTTATTAGCATAGATCTATCTTAGTACTGGATAAGCAGCTGGAGGGCTTAAAAAAAGCTAGAATCAAACCCCTTAGTGCTTAAAATCTATAAAATTAAGATAAATCTATGCTAATTATAAAAAAAAGGTTGCCTCTTTCTTTTTTTTTAACTATTTTTTGGCACTTGACTTTGTACATAAGCCTTCTCCTGGATGTATAGTCTACCTTTGTCCTTTTGATGCAATAAATACAAATAAGTCTTGAAATCTACTCGGCATTGGTTCACTAGTCAGGTCAATGTAATGTCAAGCCATCCACCAGGTTTATATCCTTACTGTTGTCAACCTTGTCCCCTACCTGAAGGTTGTATGGCATAACTTCAAAAGGGATGAATCAGGGTATAAGTCTCCTATGAATTTGGTGCAATAAATAATGGGTGCATTATGAATGCATTTAACCTTAAATCTATGTGACTAGAAACTTGGCCAAGAGACCTGTTTCTTTTTTCCATTCCATTCGTGGACTAGGACATTACAGATCAGTTTTATCATTTATGTGCATAGCACATATAATGGGAGGGAGAGTTGGTTCATGTTTCTTATGCTCTGAAAACCTCTAGCCTCATTTCTTGTTGCATTTCCATTTCTTGTTTTTAACTTTTTACTAATATAGCCAGTTTACCATTTTTAGTAACATAGCGAAAAGATAATAAATTGAGATCAACTCCAACTTCTTAACATATGGACACTACATTACCACATTTATAATCAGTTTCATGTGCATAACATATGATTCTAAGGTGGGTTCATGTTTCCTTATCCCATGAAACTCTCTAGTCTCATTTCTTGTTCTATTTCTATTTCATGTTTCACGTTCTTACAAACATAACCCATTTACCATTTCTAGTAACATAGCCACATCTAAAGAAACTGATAAGAAGAAATAATATCCTTGAATTGCGCTCAATAAACTAAAGCACCCTTGAAGCTATAAAAATCCCAATAGAAAGTTTAGTGTCTTTAACAGGTTTTGAAAACCATAGAATCTCTGGTAAAGCTATGTTGGTAATAGTCTACTGAGAACAACAATGTTCCATATGCACAACAATTGCATCTTAAAGTGTTGGTTGAGGCTCAGTTTGAGATTCTATGATAGAAAGGATTTTTGTAAAAATATGTAGGCTTTCAGATCACCAAAAGAATTCATAGGTCAATCCAAAGATAGAAATAGATTTTAGTGTAGTTGGAAAACTAACAAACTGGATATTAAATTATCCAAACAAACTATAATGTGTACTACTATTAGAACATAAAGAAAGGCATCATGTGTTGTAACTGAATAAAGAAACCAAAAATATTTTCCCATAAACATCATGTGGTACATTTATGTGACTATCAAACTATGTATAGAAAACTCACTGATGGTGATCTAACAAGCTTTTCTTGCTCTGATTAAAATTAATTAAATTCACAGTTGCCAAAAAATATTTTGATTTGTTGGGATTGTGTTATATGACGAGAAAGGTTAGTCCCGTTCTTTTTCCAACTTTATATGCATAATATTTTCTGGGAAGGGTTCATGTTTCTTATCTATCAAAACCCTTTGGCCCCATTCCATGTTCTGTTTCCCATTTCCCCTTTGGAGTAACATAATAACTTTACAATATCTACATACAAATTGGGTAGCACAAACATGTGGCCCCTTGTCAACTCCATAGTTGAGTTTATCGGTTACGGGTTGTAATTAAGGTTTGAGACTAGCTTTTTTTGCTCATCTTAAAACCCAGCTGTAATTTAGGGCTCCTGACTTAACCGAACTGCAGTAATAGCATAAGCAATGGGAGGAAGAGCTCCAAGAGTGGTCCTACCTCCTATCTAATTGCTTTATACTTTAGTCCATATCAATCAATTGTAATAAACCACAATGATTTGCAAGCCCATGCTTCCGTAATGCAAATAACCTAACCTACCAATAAATCCCCTGATTAAAAACAATCCAAACCAACGGTTCCATTGACAATTATAAAGGAACAATTTGCGAGCGTAAGGGGCAAGCGGCGGGCAATTGAACACCAAATTAAATTCGTTACTTTATAGTCTAGAGAATTTATAACTAATTCCATCCAATGTTGAACTGGCATGGGTTTTTCTATATCATTATGGTATCTTCTAATGATTTCAAGGAAAAAAATAATTGAGGATATGCTTCAAACTGTCGATGCGACAACCATGTATTTCCCACTCAGGGAGTATCATATTGTCTATCAATTAAGCCTATTCTAAATCTACAGAGTTTGGGTTTCAATTGACATTTGGACTTACCAAAGGAGAGTGGGTGAGGCTGCTGCTACTTTCTCTTCCTCTTCTTGTTCAACATAGAAGCCATAGCCCTTGCTCTAAATTCGTCCATCTCCATTATGCCAAAATTGAACTTTTTCGACTTGGAAAGTAAAATAGGTAAATGTGGAGGTCAGACCCTCTCTTGATCTTACTGTCTGCTCTGCCCTGCTGTATCCTCCTGCCTATGTCTTCATTGGTCGCTTCTTTCATCCATTTACCATTTTCCAGAACAACTCTGTGGGCATGAAATTTTTCCCCTGATACATCAAATGTGACATCCGCATTTTCAACATCTTCAAGCAGTTCCCCAAATTGTTGACCCAAGTTTGATTCAGGGATGTGAATATAGTGCAATATGGGGCCTTGAATAGTAGAAAACACAACCCCAAATGTACAACATATTTTCAGAGTATCATCCTTCACAAAATCTGATGATTCCAGCATAGCTCGCCTGAAGAAACGCTTGTAAACCCTAAAGATCCCCAAGAGGGTGAAAAGAAAAAAAAAAGAGTAAGTGGTAACTAGATTAAGCTGAGGCCACCAGGAGTTTGAATTCTCTGACCTGCAAATCCACATACATACCTATGCCATGAACTATAAAATCCATCGGAATCGGGCACTGAAAGGCAATAGAAATTGGAACCCGGACCATATATAGCACCACCAGCGGGGAATTGTATTGCAAAGTTTGGTGTGTTGTTTAGATTGTTTTTAATTGTTTATGAGCATAATTTTTTTATTTTAACCATGAAAAAATGTCCTTTAAAGGCGCCGTCTCTTAAGTGACACTTACTAACGCACCGTCGCTTAACCGACGGTTATGAGAATAACCGTCGGTTAAGCGATGCTTGTGGCCACATTAACAAAAAAAAATGTATCTTTGTGATTTTTGGTAAGTTTAAAAAGAGAAATCCACACGCCGTCGGATTTTGGATCGAAATGTAGTAGGGCGACATGTGGAGACCACCCCCAAATTTTAGGAAAATTCATAGAGGATGGTGGACATGTGGAGACCACCTCGAAAATTTAGGAAAATTCATGAGGGACCGGGGACGGGGAGTCCCTAACATAAGGGTCCCAAGTACAAAATTATTAAAAAAAAATCCGAGCATATTAACATAACAAATTAACAATGCCTCATACCATTGCCATTTAGATACTAAATACTAAATTCACTTCACTTCCAGAAAGAGGATTCATTTAGGATTTACTAGATTAGCAAGGTTCTGACAGGGTGAGTCAGACAATGAATAATAAAATATAGATTGGGATCAGGAATTGAAGAAATATTTGCAATTGAGAATATGAAGAAAATGATCCTCGAAGGGTAAAATTCCATGCTGCATTTTGGTGGGATCATTTATAAAAGGATAGTAGAAGAGGGTACAAAAAGGTGATAAAATTGTGGCCAAAAATGTTGAAACATCATAGAGCAAAATTTGTGCCCTTTAAATAGCAGCAAAAACTATTTAAACTTCTTTAGAATTTGGAATAACTAGACATATTTTTACAAGAGTATACTTGGGGATATAAGAAACTATAAATAAGAACAGACATGCAAGAAGATGAAAGGGATTTGCAGAAAGATATTCTGATGGAATAATTTTTCAACTCCGAGATGAATCAGATCTGCTAAATTGAGGTGGTTGACTTACCAGCATGGTTCAATTATTATAGGAAATATGTTAGCAGGTCATTCCTTAAGAACGAGTGTCATGTGGAAATTGTCGGCAAATTTGGAATTTTTATATGGGCTACCAATGCCCTAAAATTTCGAGATGGTTACACGTTTCTAGTGATAAGTGAGCAGGTTGGTTCAATATAGTCCATGGATGGGAGCAAAAATTTTATGAGAAGAGAAGTTGGTTGGGCATCAATGCAGGAATTTTTCTTATCAGAAACTGTGAATGGTCCATGAATTTCATGGAGAGGTGGTCTATGATGGGGCCTCATATTCCTCTGTATGAATCCTTTGCTAATATTTTATTTGATGAGGTTCTTGATAGAGCAATCGCTGATTCAGATGGTCAGTCTACTCTTGTTTATCTTATGATCAAAGAGAAGGACAAATGGGGAGGTAAGATTTATATAGAGAATGAGGCTTTTTTTCAAGGATTTTGGTTGGACATTGTTGGGAATTATGAGAATATCAGTAAGAGATACGAGGCCATTGAAGCCGAAAATACAGAGCTGAGGCGCAGATATGCTGAAAATACTGCGAGATTGTATGCAGGGAAGCGAGAGAGTTATTTGAAGAAGATTTGGGTTGGGATTTTAGGGAGGAGGCCATTTGTGACTCACTTCACTGGTTTCCATCCTTGCAGTGGGAACCATAACCCCATATACAAGGCTAAAGATTGCTTGAATGGCATGGTCAGATCTCTGGATTTTGCATATGATAAGATGCTCAGGATTTATGGATTTTGAAGACGTCAGCTTCAGTCTTTAGTTGTTCGTCTGATTGATTTCAATTCATAGATTCATGGTTCGATTCAATTAGATGAACATGGATTTTCTATATATATATATATATAAAACCGTGGCATCGATTTATTTAGATTCAATGACTATTTAGGCTACATAGATTCATAAAGACAGTAGACACAGCCCCATTTTATTCGTTTTATTTAGGGTTCAGCTACTATTTAGCCTACATAAATCAGACACGGATCCATATTATAATAGAAAGAGGAGTGTCTAATTGCTCTGTAAATCCGAATTCCTCATAAAATTATCAAAACCAAGCAATCAATCTTGAAAGAATCTGAAATGGATAAAAACCCTGCCCTCCTAATCCCATCAAATTTGAGTTTATAATTGAGGTATGGGACTTACCTTGTTACGCCAAGGTCAGCCCTGGAAACAAAGGGTTTCTCCACGGGTTTAAATTCCTCCGAATGCTTGAAATTATCCAAGGGTTTGACCCAAAACTTCACTTTGAACAACTTAGGATGATCACTATCCTTAGACTCTATGGTCAGATGAAACATAGTTCCTGCCATCACTTGCTCCACGTTGTATCTTCGATCTGGAGACATGGATACAAATAGAGAGAAAAAATTGATTAACAAATGGAATTCCCATAAGGTATGGGACTTACCTTGTTTGACGCCAAGGTCAACCCTAGAAACAAAGGGTTTCTCCACGGGTTTAAATTCCTCCGAATGCTTGAAATTCTCCCAGGGTTTGACCCAAACCTTTTCTTTGAACAACTTAGGATGATCGCTATCCTCGGCCTCTATGGTCAGATGAAACATAGTTCATGCCATCACTTTCTCCACGTTGTATCTCCATTCTGGAGACACGGATACAAATAGAGAGAAAAAATTGATTAACAAATTAAATTCCCACAAATCAGAAACAAATGAAATCCCTCTAAATAAATAATAATAAAATCCCTATAAATAAATAAATAATAATAATAATAAAAGATTAGATCATATATTTGTTGTTTGTTGTGCTCATCAACGGAAAATCGCCCAAGATTGAGAGTCTCTATTGAGTTCTAAAAATATTTCACTTTGTGCAATCCACCAAGAGTTCCCGTGGATACCTCCTCTTTACTGCTAGTGATACCCAACACGCCAATCACAATCACACACAACACAGCTTCACTGATCAAGTCTACTTTCTTTATGCTCCTCCTCACTCCCTCGTATTTATTTGTTCAATATGTTGAAAAGCCGAAATGGACATAGTTTCATAGGTGGCTGAACAAAAGCCCTGCCAGATACCAAAAGAGGAGGAAATTAGGTGTATCAGATTGGAAATTAAGAACTTAAGCCAACACATTAACAATGAAAAATGAATGGATGGGCTATCCTACTCTTTTTTACAAGTGTTTTTTCACTAGGATACTTGGATAATCCATCTTCCAAGTTAACATCATCTTTAGCTTACATTTGAACAATTTTTGAAGCAATTTTAAAGTTCTAAGTTTATACACAAATTTTAATTTAAAAAAAGGATGATCAAATTTAACCTAAAAATCCCGAGGCAATTTCTAGGCTAAAATTTTATCATTCCAATATCAATTAAATTCAAAAATAATAAATTGAAAAAAAAATGGGATGGACATAGATTGAAACATACTTTGTGCCATTGAAGCCTTAAACACGGTCACCTCGAGTTGGAGTGAAATGTAATCTTATAAGGATTCCTATCATATGGTAATGAAAGGGGAAGATTGTTCTACATTGGCACCCACCACTTCAAGTTGGTGCCAAAACCAAAATTGTTAAACTACACTAATGTGGTGTCGTGAATGAAAGTTTTATTTTTTTTTAACTTGTTTTGTTTTTTAAATTTTGTTTTATTATTATTATTATTATTATTATAATAAATATATAAGTTAATTTTTTTCTCATATATATTATTAGTATATAGTAAAAAAAATACTTAGTAACATTTTCTTTTTAAGTTTATAATACAAATAGTTTAATAATTAATATTATTTACGTATAAAATATTTAAAAACAAATGTATATAGGTATATTTGTATAGTTATTATCAAATATATAAGCCATAGCTCACCATTAGGACATTGTCATAGATAATTTGGTGTCAACAATGGAGTTGTGACACATGAGGAGGTTTACAAATTACTAGGTTCTAGGGGTCTTTGAATCCATCTACACTCCTAGAATTTAGTAAAATGTAGAAATTCATTGTCAAAATTGTAATTTTCCATTGCCGAAGATCCACGACTAAAAATGACCAAATAAATGACCAATTGTTATGTGGTCATTTTTAGTCTAGATATCCCGTGACCAAATTTGGTCATTTATCTTGGTCTTTTTTAGTTTAGTTTTATCCCGTGACCAAAAGTGGTCATTTATCTTGGTCTTTTTTAGTTAGCCCAATTAAATTTATCAATTTTGTTCATTTATCCCTTGAAAAAAATTGTGGTGACCAAAATTTTTGGTCTCCTGGTCACTAATCTCTCATTTTGCACTAGTGATTGTATATTGGTAAAGGTAGTATGGCCTTACATATGAAATGAGCACTAATGACAATTATTATGGTTCATGATGATTGTTTGACCAAATATGGTTGAAGCATGGTTGACGATGTTGATAATGCTATTACATGTGAACATCAGCATTGTAAAGAAAATACGAGGCACTGAATCTATGGTTAAGAAGTTGGTGGAATGATTGTATAATCCTGTGTAAGAGACAAAATAATCAGGTAACATCAAATATGTTGATGGAAGACATGTAGGTAATGGTTTATTTATGTTGATTACATAAGTACTCAAATGGGATTGGGTAAGAATCCCTTCAACCATTTTTTAATCATCATAACTTGGTTTTCATGTGATGTTAGATGCATTTATGTGAATGTTATCCCATCCCATATGGTGAGGTATGGGATAGTAAGGGAAATGAGCCTTATACCATCTAAATGTTTAGAATTTTAAATGCATTCATATCAAAGAATATCATTCCACGTGTGTATGTTGGTTATGAGTTTACTAACCAAAACAAGTGAGAACTTATGGTCCTAATGTCGTAGTGCATTGCATATGAGATAGTCATGGGTAAGGCGATAATGTGGTTGGAAATTGTATTGCTATGTTGGACTCATGGTGTTGTCATTGATATGAACAAGTGTTGGAAAGGGATTATTGCATAATAAGGATCATCGATGACAAGTGTTGGAAGAATGCCAATGCATTTCTAAATAAAACCTTAGATCAACGTAGAAGCTTATTATCACTAAAGCAAATTTGAGCTATGGTTATTGGTATCCTCAAATTCTTGAAGTAGAACTAGAGCAGTGCAAGCCATGAATATATTCCTTAACGTTGAAGCATTTCTTTTTGTTGCTTACATGGAAGCTTTAACATTGGTAACACGTTGGTTCAAAATTTAAGAAGGAATTGATTTTGTTATTCATTGATAATCCACAGTTCAATCATTAAAAATGATAGGAAATATGCGGTAAGAATTTTGTAACTCTCAACAAGTTTTGAACCTGTTAAGCAGGTTCATCATCAGGAGACCAAGAGTCTCACTCTTATTTTTCACTGGATGCGAGGAATAAATATTGGTTCATTATTTATCTTAGTTTTACAGATTTAGATCAAGGTCGGCTTATGAAGTTAGGTTTTAAATCTCGTGATATTTCAAAAATGTCGGTTTAGTTATTTAATTTTTTCATTATTGATGTTTGTATTTATTACTAATAGTTTATTAACTGTTTTTATATAAAAATATTAAATTTTTTAAAAACTTTTTATTATGTTTTTATATGAAAATATTAAATTTTATATTAGTATTATGTTTATGTTATTGTTATATATGGTGTGTTGTATAATAATTATTAAAAATTATTATTTATTATGTTCCTTAGTATTATTATAAACAATGTTATTTATCATTGTTGTAAAAAGTTTAAACTTAATTATTATTATGTTTTTATGATTACTAAACTATTAGACATTGTTTTTTTAAATTATTGTAATAATATTATTATTTATGTTCTTTATTTTTTAAAAATTCATTATTATTATTTTGAATTTATTACTATCATGTTTATGTTCTTATTATAGGTTGGTTAATGTTCTATTCTAACCATTGTTATTTGTTTAAGAGTTATTTCTGTTGTATAATGTTTATAAATAAGATTGTTAAAGGTTTTTGGTTTTTTTTTTTAATGAAGATGAAATTTATAGTATTTTAGTGTTATAATTAATGAGTTAATTATTTTATAAGTTTTTTTTATGATGGGGTTTCTAGGTTTCTTTGAGTCTTAACCCATCATCCCGATTAAAGTTACTCCCACATTTTTCAATATTTATGGCTTCCTGAATTTTTCTTTTGTAGTAATTTGGGACAATTGCTAAAAAATTTGAGTTTTCTAGGCTAATAAGATGTTTTGTGTGTGGGAGTGTTCTTCTAGGGCTCAGTTTTTTCTTCTCTCATGTCGTAGATCCGCCTTGTGTTCTTTTAACCTAGTTGTGATTGATCTTCCAGTCTCACCTATGTAGGCCTCACCACAGGAGCACGGTATTTTGTAAACACCTTTATGGTGTTTTAGATCGATAGGATCTTCGGCTTTGTCAAGCATGTTCTTAGCGAGTATGGAGGAGAAAACGCTACTCTTATGCTTTTATTCCTTAGGACTTTAGCAATTTTGTTTGTAGTGCCATGGATATATGGAAGGGTGATGTTAAGAAGAGTTGTATATTTTTCTTTAGTTTTGTTTTTGTTTCATTTTACCTTCTGGAAGACCTTATCGATTTCCTTTCCATTATATCCATTGTTCATGAGAGATGTCCTAAGGTGTTTTAACTCTTCGTTTATGTGATCTGTATTCGAGACTCTCCATGCACATGTGGATAAGGTATTAATTATTGCAATCTTATGGGATGGATGGTGGTGTGAGTTATCATGAAGGTATCTCTCTGTATGTGTTTTCTTCCTGTACACCCTTCCATTTTCTCATAAATTTCTCCTTCAAAGAAAAAGTAAGTCAACGTGAGGCACATCTCAACCAAGTGAGTTGTTTCAGGGTTTGACACCTTCTTGATAACTTCAACAACCTCATCGATTGGATTTTTTGTGTAAAGTGAGACTACGTCAAAACTAGTTAGTAAATCATTCTCCTTCACCTTCCAATCTTTCATTGTTCCAATCAACTGCGAGGAATATTTTATGAATGAGAAGGATTTTCCAACCAGGGGTTTAATGGTTTTATCTAAGTGTTTGGCCAGATCATATGTAGGTGATCCTATGGTGTTGACAATGGGTATAATTAGTATGCTTGATTTGTGTATCTTTGGTAAGCCATATATGCGTGGCATGATCACGATTTTAGGAATGAGTTTGTTCTTTGTTCCTTCATCTAAAGAGGAATTTTTTATCACCAAGGTGACATCTATAACCACCTTTTTCAGTGGATCTTTAATGATTTTCCTGTAGCATCCAATCTCCAAATGTTCAATCATCCTCCTTTGATAATCTTCACTTTTCAGGATAAGCATGGCATTTCCTTTGTCTGCTTTGAGGACCATAATGTTTTTCCTGTATTTAATCATTTTCAATGCCATGTATTCATATTTAGTTATGTTTCTCTTTAGAGGTTTGGCATTTTTCAATACTATGGCACATTCTTGTCGTATGTGTTCCACCCTATCGTCTGGTAACCCTTTAATGGTGTCCTCTATAGCATAGATGATGTCTTCATAAGGAATTCTTCTGAGAGAGAGGGAGAAGTTAAATCCTCTCTGCAATAAATCGTTGGTGCTCTTATCCAGTTCTACATTGGATAGGTTGATAACACAGTTTTTAGGTTTTTCAGCCTTGGGTTTTTGTTTCAGTATGAGATTATCAAATTTCACAGATTTTTTTCTGCTATAATTTTCCAACGATCTTTTTTCCTTCAGCATGATCGTAGCCTCCATGCTGACCCAAGAATCTATGCTTAATACCTTGTCTAATGTCATGTGCAGCTGGTATGCCTTCTGGGAGAGCGCATCGAGCTCCTTCCTAATGTGCTGAATTTCTCTTATAACAATCCACATGCTCAATTAAAGAAACGTGTGTTCATGTTTTCGTTTTAGAGGATGGTTGAATTTTGCAAAATAGGGAACACTCTTTTGGTTACGACAATTTTTTAGAAAAAATAAATATGTTGAGTGATGGGCGATTTTCATCCTTATGCATAATGCATAATAATTAACCAATATTCCTCACATCCGGTGCAAAATAAGAGTGATATTCTTGGTCTCCTGAGGATGAACCTGCTTAACAGGTTCTAAACTTGTTGAGAATTACAAAATTATTACCACATATTTCCTATCATTTTTAATTAAGTAATTAATTGGTTATAACATAACCTAGTAAATTGGTGACAAGTCATCCCAGTAACATTGGTGACAAATTGGCCCAATAAATTGTTAAGGAAAAAAGTGTGTATAGATAAAAGTGAATGTAGTGTCATTTTGGAGGTATTTAGGATGGATGTATTAAATGTAAATGGAGACTGAGGAGCAATTATGTAAGCAAGCCAAGTAGCAGTTTTCAAGGGTTACTAAATGAAGACCAGTCATGATTGTTTTTAGGATCTAATTTCTAAGAACATTGACCTAATCTGTGATACCTTGTCTACAGAATTTAAGATCATATTGAAGGATAGTTTGAACTATTTGTGAACATAATACAAGAGAGGAAGGGATGGAACTCCAACAGAGAAAGACAAGGAAAAAGTATTTTAGCAATGAACAATCAAAGTTTTAGGTGAACTAGTAGTGAACCAGAGTGAAGATATCAATATTTGAGGACAACTTCATGACATAATTTGACAGAAATTGTATACACTTGAATATACATAGACTTGTAGAACAAATTTGAGGCAATATTGAAAGGTGTTAAAGAAAATACTTGAAATGTAATGAAATAACCCTGAGGCAACTTCATTACAACTTGACAATAAATGACAGTAACAATACAAAGACAGTGAGAGGAGTGAGTGACAGTGACAAGTAATAATATTAGTTAGAGGAGAGATAAAAGAGAGTGAGAGTCAAGAAGACATATTCATTGGAAGATCCAAGTAAAGTTGATAATCGTGTTTGATTACAGTTAATTTTGAAATTTGAGTTGGACTTGACTACTATGTTATTAAACCTCATGTTCATATAAAATATTGTGATTATTTTGTGGTTGAACTTATATATACATCATGTGTCTACTTGTGTACTCATTGTTAATGATATCTCATTGATGCTTATGTGCATATTATAGTTAATGAATGTTTATATATGTTGATGAATGCATGAACGAGTTTAATTAAATTATTGTTGAAAGAAAATTAAATTAAGGAGTGAGACATTGAGAGTCACCCCCTCCCCTCTCAGTGTCTCTGGCATGTTCAATAATTGGTATATGATCCAATACTTCATGAAAGTCTAACCAACTTGAAGGGGATTCTAAGAACACACAAATGACATAATATGCAACTCTTCACAAGTGGAACACCCATGTTTGTTGAGACCAAGTATGGTATATGGAGTATAAAGATGAAGTGGCACTTACAATTAGTTGGGTATGGTATATGGAATTCAATTGTAAATGGTTATGTCCCTCCAAATAAAGTGAATTCAAAAACTCAAAAATAAGCTATAAGATACTACTCAAAATCTAGGGGAATACTATATGGATTACTTGATCTTGTCAAATAAAGAGTAGGACAATGTGTCTAAGCTAAAGAGCTTTGTGACAAACTAAAGGACCTTTACTCAAATGAAGAAGTTCTGAAAGGAAAAGAAAAAAATGAGAGCTTCACCAAAGATGTAGTACAAGGTTCAAGCAACCATTAAGAGGAACAAAACTTACATGACCAAAAAAATGAATATGAAGAAAGAAATTAAGGCATAGTGGATCTTAGAGCCAAAACCATAAAGGAGGTAGAAGTAATTCAAGATTTGAGTCAGATGACCAATAGGAAATGAAATGAGATAAATCAACTAAATATTCAGTTTGAATCTACAATAGAATACAACTCATAAAAAAACTATGATACTATAGCTATCCTAATTCTAGACTCTGAGATTTATCTTAGTGAAGAACCAAGTACCGAGGAAGTCAAATTGGAGAATCTACGAGTTATTAATCTTGATGAAATCAAGAAACTTCAAGAATAAAGTTAGGATATGAAGAAGTCATTAGAAAAATTCAAGAGATAAAACCATGAAGACCATGAAGAAGTTAATAGGACTTTTGCTGATCTAAAAATCCAAGTTGAACAAGTAACACAACGCAATGAGGAACTAACATGGAAGTTGAAAAAGAAGGATGAAATATGTTAGGCAAGAGTGCTTGAAATTGGTTTTTTGATGAAGGAATTAAAAATGAATGGAGAAGACTTTACATGCCAATTTCATGAAAATAATGAAATTTGTAAAAAGAAGGAACTTGAGGTCATCCTTCCTCTCTCTATCCTATTTGTCCCTTCCCTTTCTCTACCTCCCCATTCCCCACTCCCCCCTCTCCCTCCTCCTCCTCCTCCTCCTCCCTCTCCCCTACTTTTCCACTTCCCCTTCCTTCTCCTCATCCCCCTCCTCCCTCTCCCCTCCCACTTCATCCTTTCCCTCCTCCCCCTCCCCCTCTTCCTTCATTACTTCCTCTAACCCCTCTACCTACCCCTCCTCCTCCTACTCATCCTCTTCCCCTTCTTCCCCCCCTCCTCCATTCCCTCCCCACCTGACCCCCTCTGTCGCTTCATCTTCCCTCCCCACCTCCACCCTACCCCCCATCATCCTCCTCCTATTCTTCGACCTACACCTCTCCAAACTTATTCTTCCCTTCCCATCCTCCTGCTTCCACCCTCTTCCCCCTCCCCCTCCACTTTCCTTCCCTCATCCTCCACTCCCTCTCCCTCCCTCCTCTCCTTTGTCATCTCCTTTGTGCCCTCTACCTCCCCCTTGCCCTTACCTTTTCCTCATCCATCCCTCCTCCTTTCCCGCCTCCCCCCCCCCCCC